>JAEOAE010004270.1:0-94385 GCA_036365155.1 Meriones psammophilus | reverse complement strand
TGGGAGAAAATGGCAGGTAGATTTGATTTGATATGTTAACTAGGAACCTCTGCCATTAGTTCCAGGTTTGAATCCTACTGCTATGGTAACATAATCTTCAGAGAGAGAAGCATGTTCTCCATTGGATAATGATTACCAAGTGAGCCCACAGGGAAGAAAGGTGGCAAAGACAAAGATTCTGTTTTTCTTTTCTTTGTATATATCTTCTTTTTTTTCTTTGAAGGAGGGTGGTTACCCAACCTGGACTCAAATTTTTGCTCTTTTGTTTTGTTTTTCTTACTATTTTTTATTTTATTAATTGTTTTTATTTTTCACAATTTATTCATTATATATGCTGATAGAAGGTCAGTCTGTCAACTCCTACTGGTCCGACCCTCCCTCCATCTTCCCCCATCCCCTTTCCCTAGTCCACCCAAAAAGGGAGTTCCTCTCATCTGCCATCCACCAATACATTATCAGAACAGTACTCAGCTATTAAAAACAGAGAAATAAAATTTCTGCTCTTATTTCTTTTCCATAGGCCACTGTACTCACCTCAGAAGATTTCATACCATGAAGCTTGCCCGCAACCTTACCGTGAATAAAACACTAAGTATAACTCATTTTAAAGAGTCTTACTCCAAGACACTGTTGATTGACCATCTCACATCCAGAAACATGTGAAATTTGAAATGCTATGATGTCTGAAACATTTTATCACAGGCATTTCAGAGAATGTGATTCTCTTGCTGCCTGGAGGGATGTTTCCCACCAGCCCAGGAAGGCATACGGGGCAGGAGATGATTAGCATAAAGCTTGGAAATCCCGCAAGCATAACTGTGGTCAGCCACTCTGGGAACCACCTTAGAAAGTAGGTTCAACTTTAATTCCAGAAAACAGAAAACAGAGGCATATATCCCTTGGGAAGTGCCTGGGATGCTCCAAGCATAGGTGTAGATAATTGTTTAATGCTAGGCAATTCAAGGATGCTTGATTTGCATTAAACAGCACATTCCTATTATATGAATAAGAACAAGGACACAGATCCAAATTATCCTATATTTGAAGGGAGGGGAGAGTTATCAGTGATCTGTGTCAAAGGCCATCTGTCAAATATGATTGGTGGTGTCTATGTCTAAAGACACTCTCTAGATGAAGTCAGGCAGAGAAAACTCACTCTGGACATGGTTACACATCTACTCCAGAAGCAGGTTCATACATGGAAAAAAGCCTCCTTCCTCATATCTCAAAATTTAGTGTGGGTTGTGATGTTTTCAATAGTACCCCTGGAACAATAGGTATGTGTACACAAAGAAACTTCTACAGGGTACCACTATTGTGTTACTCTCAGAGAACTTCCTGGCTGGTGTTAGTTCACCATTCCCTACATAATCATCCACTGGACTAAAAGTTTCTTGTGTAAAGTGAGGCAACTGAAAATAGTAAATGTTGAGATTCAGGATTATCAATAAGTCTTCTGTAAACACATTATATAATACTGTTGCATGTAATTGATATTCACCATTCATTGTATTCTTTTTAAAAATAAGTTTATTTACTTTAAATTCCAATAATAATCCCCCTCCCTTCTCTGCCCATGACTACCCTCCATTCCTATTGCCCCTATCCCCTTTCCCCTTCAGAAAAGCGAGGTCATTTCCATTGAGCTAGTTTTACAGTTCTGTTGCATCTCAGTGGACCAAAGAACACAACGGCCTTTCCACCTTGCTTATACTCACAGAATTCCTCTCCAGTAAGGATACTTTTATGTTGATGATGACTCTGGATTTGTGCAAGGCCTCACCATTTTAACACATTCATAAGTTTTTCCTCTATTATGAATCCTTTCATGATGATGAAGATTATACAAATGTGGAATGGTTTCACCATGTTAAAAACACTCACAGGCTTTCTGTCCATTAGGATTTCTTTCATGAGTGTGGAGATTATTCTGAAGTCCAAAAGTTTTTTCACATTGGTTACAATCAGACATCTTTCCAGTATGTGTTATTTTAAGTATTAGGAGATGTTATGTGCAAAGGCTTTGCCACATAGTTATATTCATATGGTTTCCCTCCAGAATGTATTGTTGTCTTAGGAGATGATTGTTACATGCAAAGGATTTATCACACTAATTACCCTCACAAGGCTTCTCTCCACTGTGTGTCTTTTCCTGTTTTCGGAGACTACTCTGCTGTGCAAAGGCTTTATCCCGCTGGGTATATTCATAAGGTTTCTTTCCAGTATTTGTTCTTTTATGACTTATGAGATGACTGTTTTGTGCAAAGGCTTTACCACACTCATTACATTCATAAGGTTTCTCTCCAGTGTGTGTTCTTTTATGGCTTATGAGATGAATGTTTTGTGCAAAGGCTTTGCCACACTCATTACATTCATAAGGTTTCTCTCCAGTGTGTGTTCTTTTATGGCTTATGAGATTACGGTGTTGTGCAAAGGCTTTACCACACTCATTACATTCATAAGGTTTCTCTCCAGTGTGTGTTCTTTTATGTTGTATGAGATGACTGTTTCGTGCAAAGGCTTTATCACACTGGTTACATTCATAACGTTTCTCTCCAGTGTGTGTTCTTTTATGGCTTAAGAGAGTACTGTTTTGAGCAAAGGCTTTACCACACTCATTACATTCATAAGGTTTCTCTCCAGTGTGTGTTTTTTTATGGCTTAAGAGAGTACTGTTTTGTGCAAAGGCTTTACCACACTGGTTACATTCATAAGATTTCTCTCCAGTATGTGTTCTTTTATGCCGTATGAGCTGACTGCTTTTTGCAAAGGCTTTACCACATTGATTACATTTGTAAGGCTTCTCTCCAGTGTGTGTTCTTTTATGCCATAGGAGAACAGTGATATAGGGGAAGGCTTTACCACATAGAGTGAATTTAAAGGGTTTCTCTCCAGTATGACTGCTTTCATGCCTGCAAAGAAAATTGGCACATGTGAAAGTTTTACCACAGTCATTTCATTACACTAATAAATATATTTATCTATATGAATTAATTTCATAATTTGGTCTAAGTGTAAAGAAGAATCAAATTTTAAAGTTTTATCACTTTATTCACATTCTCGGTATTCCCCTTCATTATGGGTATTTTTGAAGTTCCCTGTGATGGTAAGAGCATTTGTTATGTGGATCACTTTTATAGCATCATTTTTCTATAAGAGGTTTTCTCCTATATATGAAGAGTATTGTAAGAATTCAGAGTTTTACCACAGCAATCCTATTCACAAATTTTTGTACTGTATGAATGATACTTCATTTACAAAGTGAGCCAAGACAAGCAGAAGTTCCAAATTCCTAGTATTCTTGGGTATTTTCAGCAATATGAGTTTGCTCTTGAATTCTCAGTGAAGTTGCAAAACCAATTAACAGTAACCATTTATCACATTCAGAAAATTTACTCACAGTGGGGACTACTACCAAATCAACTGTTCTTGGAGAAACACAGGGACACTGCTTCTTTCAATAACCCTATGCTCATGTGTCTTAGAATCATTTTGACATATGATATACCAGTTTAATTTACAAAAATAATAAAGATTCCCACATTGAATTAACACAGTTTGTTTTTGTTCATCATAGACATGTCATATAGGGATTAAGGTTTCTCCACAACAATATTCTTGATTCTCATAAGCTGCTCCTTTCACTAAACTTTACAATGTTACTGCACGAAAATTAGTAACACTGGTTGTACTATGAAATATTTGTGTATTAGAAGGTTTTGGACACATACTGATCACCAATTCAGTGTGTATACCTCTTACAATATCTGAGTAGATAGAATGAGACTAAACAGATTGGCAGTTCAAGTCAGTAGTTGTAATGTCCATATGATTCAAATGGTATTTTTGTTACAATATTATTTTATTTTTTTCTATCTTAGGGGAGTGCCTTGTAAACACAAATCAGATACCTGACATTGAAGTACATGGAATTATGAGATTTTAATGATCATCAGTACACTTAAAGCAGTGCTGTTTTTACACTGTTGCTTTTCTTTAAAACTTCCAGGACACAGCCATGTGTGCTGGTACATGCCTTCAATTCCAGCACTTGTGGAGGCAGAAGCAGGCAGATCTGTGTGATTTTGAGGTCAGGCTGGTCTAACAAGCAAGTCTAACAAAGTCACAGATACCCAGAAAAAAATCTATTTCAAAAACAGAAAGTAAAAAGCAGCCAATAAACAAACAAACAAACAAACACACAAAAAACACCAGAGTTCCAGGACACATTAAAATTTAAGATTTATATCTGTATCAACATGCACATAAAGTTACCTTTTATTACTTGTAGAACTTTGAAAATGTTCTTCAATATTATGGTCATCCCAATTGTAGCCTAAATTATAGTATGAGAAAATATATATTATTGGAAATATCATGTTATTATTAAGGCAAAACTTAAATCACTATCTTCTGTGACCTTAGAACCATGCCTGATTTATTTACCTCATTCCTCCTCATTCTCAATTGGAATTACAGAAGAGGATCAATAACAAAGTAAAAGTTGTCTATTTTAAAAGTGAAAGAAAAATGCAGTCTTACCTATAGCAGTGAGGTTTTCACAGGTCTCTAGCATCACATCTTTGTAGAGTTGCTTCTGGGAAGGTTCCAGCAAGGCCCACTCTTTTTGGCTGAATTTCACATGCACATCATTGAAGGTCACCGAATTCTAAAATATGCCATACATTTGTACAACAGAAACAGTGGCAAAAATATAATTTATACATCATTGTCAATATAATCATATAATTCTTCTGCTTCTTCAATTTATTTTCTGACACAGAAGTACGAATGTTTTACAGTTGGGTGCTGTGGGTGATATAAAGTAGGGGAGATGAAAAAGCTTAAAGGTTAGATTGAAAAAAAAACAAAGGCGTGCTTCAAAAACCTGTGCTTCATCAGTTTGTAAGACATGAATATAAAGTAGCCATTAGTTGGGTTCTTGAGCAATCTATGAATCATCTTCAGTTACTTGGGTGAGTAGGTCAGGACCCTGTCATGATACAAGTGGAAGGACAAAATACAGTCATGATATTTTATATAGCAACAAATGAGATGTGGTGATCAGGGGACACTGAACACACGGTAACCTCAGTCAAAAGACAACATGGTATTGAATATTATGTTTTGACCAGGGCTCAGGGATGTGGCATATCAGTATGTGAAGAGGGGGGCTCATATATTTGTGGAAGGGAAAGTGGACTACAGTGAATACATGGATAAAAATAATGTGAGTGGCAAGCAACAACAATCATAGCCAACAACATCATATTTCTGAGTGACCAGACAAAAGAAAAGGAATAGAACACATTGTTTTGTATATCCTCCTTACTAAATAATGTAGTCTATAGATTAAAAATAAAGATTAAAACTTTTCTATTAAAATAGAAGTGTTGATGTTATCACTAAATCATTTTAGAAGAAAATGGAATAACAAGTTTTAACTGTATCATATCTGAACTTTTTGAAGAGTATATAGCTTTGGAATAGACATGGCAATTAATGTGGACAAAGACAAACAGAGAGAAGAGTGTGAAATAGAAAGACAGAGACATAGAGACAGAGACACAGAGAGAGAAATTAACAGATGAACAATACTAAGTACAGATCAGAGAAATTTATTAACAGTTACTAACTACAAAAAATGGTGGACAAGCTGGGTGTATTCTGTCATGCCTTCAATTCCATCACTCACGAGGCAGACGCAGGTGTATCTTTTTTTTTGGGGGGGGAGAAACTGTTTATTCAGCTTATGCTTCCGCATCACAGTTCATAATCAAAGGATCTTATTGAACTAGATGTCAGCATTATCTATTCAATGAGTTCTAGGACAGCCAGGCCTATATAGTAAGACAGAGCCTCCCCTAAAAGTCAATCAAACAAACACAAAATATTGAAAGAACTCAGAGGTTTTTACTGAAGCCTCTACAAGGAATTATACATTCACTCCTGTTGTATGTTTATTTTCCAGAAATCTGCACTGCCTCATCTTAAACTGTAACTTCAATGATATCTTACTAAAAGGGAATGCATGTTTAAGGTAAAAATAGAAGACAAAAATATTAGCAGTATAAATGCTGATCATAAATGAGCAACATAAGAAAGGAGAGATGGCTCAGCAGTGAGGAGCTCTTACTGCTCTTGCAAATAATTGGGCTCAATTGTTAGTGTTTACCTGGGACCTGCTACTTTCAATTGCTATAAGTTCATGAGTTCTGAAGACATCTTCAGACTACTGTGAGGATTAGGCACAAAAGAGTTGCATAATCATGCATACAATCAAAATACTTATATTCAGTAAAAACTAAAAATAGATCGCAGATGGCTGGACTGATTGCACACTGTGTCTGATAAGCTGGGTAGCAGAGACTGCACAGTGACCAATAGTTGGATCTGCAGGCCCCCAAAAACCACTGACTGTGTTTCCAATGTAAGAAGAAAACGAATGATGAGGGAAACAATCGGGTCCAACCTCAGAGAACCCAGCTAATCTCTGGAAAAATTCCTTGGATGTTGCAGCAGGAATAAGGTTTTCAAGCAAATGGACCCAAGAAGCAAGCAGGAGCAGCTATTCTAATATCTAATAAAACAGACTTTCAAACAAAATTAATTGAAAGTGATGAGGAAAGATGGCGGTGCCAGGAGGACATTCAGTCTGAGGAGTAAGACAGCAATGTTGGTACAGCAACTAAAAGACCTCTGGGCCCTAAAACAACAGAGATCCTGTTTCACAGGTGAGAGGAAACTCCACTGTGTGGGAGTCAGTCAGGTCCACTTTCAGGTCACTCAGCGAGAACCCGGAAGATATCCCGGGTCTCAGGATACACCTTTGTGTCCTGATAACCTTTCCAGACTAAATTATGTTCGCCAGGGCACCAGAGACTGGGAGCCCCAGTCGAGAAAAATAAACAGGGAAGAAGAAAGCAGGACTGACCTCAGGTCACCCAGTCTATCCCTGGAAAGGTCCTGCAGACAGGTGGGTGCAGAGCTGTCAGGCCTGAGTGCGCCACCAGCTGCTAGCCCTGCATACCCTACTCTCCATCACAGAACTGTGTGTCCCAGGACACTAGAGGCTGTGTTTCTCTGTCTGGAGAAAACCCGACAGGCAGGGAAACAGCAGGTCCCAGCTTAGAGAACTCAGCCAATTTCCCCCACACACACTACATCCAACATACACAGGAACATTCTTGGAAAAGTTCTCAGCTTCTTTCCCAGTCACCAGCTTGGAGCCATCATTGGCAAGTGCCTACGCATTCTACACACCACGTCAAACACCACAAAATGAGTCTTCCTATTGAAAGAAAACCCAAAGTTGGGGGAAATATCTGGCCCTACCTCAGGACATCTAGCTCCACAAAAGTTTCTGGTTATCCACAGGCTCTATACTCTGGCCTCCTACTGTACACATGAGAGTGGTGCTCACCTGCCACTGATTACCACTTGGGTACTGAGGCACAAAGCTCCAAACTTAAACCTACAGAAGGCTGGGTTCCCTAAGATCAACCCCCAGATACTGCTCTAAGGACAACCAGTTATTCCTAACTGAACCACAGGGCACCCAGGTTACAGCAGCAGCTCACTTAATTTACAGCAAGAAACCCAGCAGCAGGGCAGCTGTCTCCCAGACTTCTCTGGGTTAGAGGAAAGCCCCATTTACTAACAAAGGCCACAATTACCACTCAGGTCTTTACCTCTGAGGTGAGCTGTGGCAATTATTGAAAAACACCTGCCATTCAATGACCATACCCAAAAAGCTGAGGAAGCCTCCTTTCAGAAAAATCTACTTCCTGCCAAGGGGATTCAACCCACGACAGGATTCCAGGAAGTAACAGAAACTAACACATAACACCTAAGGTAGCCCAATGGGTAGAGGCCAGCATAAAAGCTCAACCAACAAAAGACAGAGCAATATGGCATCTCCAGAATCCAGTTATCCAGGAGCGAGCAGCCCTGGATACCCCAGTGCAAATGAAATTGAAGAAGATGATGTTACATCTGTGCTTATGAACAGGATAATAGAGGAAACAAATAAACTGGGTAAAGACCTAGATGAAGATAAAATTAAACAGAACATTGCCATCTGCAAAGAAATAGAAGAAGATAAAGACAAACAGATTGTGGCCATCCTTAAAGAAATACAGGAAGTTGCAGCCAAACAATTTGTGGCCTTTAGAGAGAAATACTTAAATCACTGAAAGAAATTAAAGAAACAGAGGATTGTTCAAACAAACAGCTGAAGGGATTGAAGGTAAATAGAGAGGTGAAGGAAATCAATAAAATGGCTCAAGATCTGATGATAAAATTGGCAAAATTAAAGAAAACACAAATGGAGGAGATTGTGGAGAGAAAGAACTTATGGAAGAAAAAAAAGAACTACAGAGGTAAGCATAATGAATAGACTATGAGAGATGGAAGAAAGAATCTCAGGTGTGGAAGACACAATGGAAGAAATCGATGTATCCATCAAAGAAAATGTTAAATCTAAAAAATTCCTGACACAGACTATCCAAGAATTCCAAGACAAAATAAAAGGCAAAACCTAAGAATAATAGGAAGAGAGGAAAAGAGATTCCCTCCCCAAGGCCCAGAAAATATTTTCAGCAATATCATAGAAGAAAATTTCCCCAACTTAAAAGAATACAAGAGGGCTACAGAACACCCAATAAATTAGATCAGAAAAAAAATTCTCCCACCATATAATAAACAGTAAGTATACAGAACAAAGAAAAAATACTAAAAGCTGCAAGGGGAAAAGGCCAAGTGAACATATAATGGCAAACCCATCAGAATCACACCTGACTTCTCAACAGACTATGAAAGCCAGAAGGGCCTGGGCAGATATCATGCAGGCCCTAAGAGAACACAGATGACCTCCCAGGCTACTATACCCAGCAAAAGCCTCAGTCATCATAGATGGAGCAAAGAAGATATTTAATGACAAAAACAAATTTAAACAATACCTACCCACAAATCCAGAGGTATAGAAGCTCCTAGAAGGGAAACTACAACCCAGGAAAGCTAACTACATTCAGGAAAACACGGGAAATAAATAATGTCACTACAGCAAAACCAAAAGTAACCAAGCACACAAACACACTACCACAAGTAACATCAAAATAAAAGGAACTAACAGCCACTGGTCATTAATTTCCCTCAACATCAATGGACTTATCTCTCCAATAAAGAGACATACTAACAGAATGGATGTGCAAACAAGACCCAACAATCTGCTGCATACAAGAAACATATCTAAGTCACAAAGATAGACACTGCCTGAGAGTAAAGAGCTAGAATGAAGGTCCAAGCAAATGGACCCAAGAAACATGCAGAAGTAGCCATTCTAATATCTAATAAAATAGACTTTACATATGTGGAATCCATCACTGTAATCTGTCATATAAACAAATTGAAAACAACAACAATAGAGGATCATTTTCTTAGATGGTGAAAAAACATTTGACAATATCCAACAGTGATCCTTGTTTAAAGTTTTGGAGAGACTGTGGACAAAGGCACATATCTAAAAATAGTAAAGATAGTGTAAAGAAACCCCATAGCTAACATCAAACTAAATGAAAAGAAAGTTAAATCAATTCCACTGAACTCAGGGACAAGACAAGGCTACACACTCGCTCCAAATTTCTTCAATACAGTACTCAAAGTCCTATCTAGGGCAATAAGACAACTGAAGGAGATCAAGGGGACACAAATTGATAAGAAAGAAGTCAAATATCACTCTTCATAGATGATATGACAGTACACAAAAATGGCCCCAAAAATTCTACTGTAGGGAACTCCTACAATTGAAAAATACTTCAGCAAAGTGGCTGGATATAAAGTTAACTAAAAAAAAAAAAAAATCAGTAGCACTCCTGTATACAAAAGACAAATGGACTGAGAAAGAATTAGGAAAATAACACCCTTCACAAAAGCCAGGAAAACAAAACAAACCAAAACAAAACATAAAATATCTTGATGTTATCCTCAACAAGCCAGTGAAAAATGTATATGAAAAAAAAAAAAAAACAACTTCAAGTCTGTGAAGAAAGAAATTGAAAAAGATACCAGAAGATAGAAATCTCTCTCATGCTCATGGATCAGTAGGATCAACATAGTAAAAATTGCCATCGTACCAAAAACAATCTACAGATTCAATGATATTTCCATCAAAATATCAACACAATTCCTTAAGGAACTTGAAATAAACATTTCTCAGCTTCATATGGAAAACTAAAAAAGCCAGAATAGCTAAAACAATCCTGTGTAATAGCAGATCTTCAGTAGGTATCACCATCCCTCATCTCAAGCTCTACTATAAGTCAATAGTAATAAAAACTTCAAGACCCAGCTCTACCATTCCTGGGCATATATCAAAAAGATGCTCCACCATTCAACAAAGATATTTGCTCAACTATGTTCATAGTATCTGTATACATAATAGCCAGAAGAGAAATTGTGGTATATTTACACAATGGAATGCTACTCCGGTATTAAAATAAAAGGAAACCATGCAATTTTCAGGCCAATGGATGGAACTAGAAATGATTATCCTAAGTGAGTTATTCCAAAACCAGAAAGACATGCATGGTACATACTCATTTGTAAGTGGATAATAGCCATAATATAGGATAAACATACTACAATCCACAGACCTAAGGGAGCTAAATAAAAAGGAGTACCCTATGGAGGATGGTCATTCTTATTTAAAAGAGCAAATAGAGTCGACACCAGAAATGACTGAGGAGAGGGAACAGGATGACAGCCTAACATACATATTCTCTGAAAGACTCTGCCCAGCAGGGGTTCGAAGCAGATGCTAAGATTCACAGCCATACTTTGGATAGAGCACAAGGAATCATAAGAAAGGGTGGAGGGATAGAAAGTAGAAAGACCCAGAGCTGGCAGGACCTCCATAAGAAGACCAACAAGGACAATAATCTGGGCCCATGGGGACTTGCAGAGATTGATGCACCCACCAAAGACCATTCATGAATAGGAACCAGACCCCTGTTCATATGTAGCTGATAGGCAGCTCAATCTCACGTGGGATCCATAGTAAGAAGATTAGGGGATGGCTCTGACATGGACTCTGTTGCCTGCTCTTCAAACACTTTCCCCTGTTAGAGGGGCATTGCTACACCACAAAGGAAGAGGATTCAAACAGTCCTAGTGAGCCTTGATAGGCTGGAGTCAGATGGTAGGAGAGAAGGGCTCTCCTTATCTGAGAAATTGGAAATGGGCTAAGGGCGAAAGAGGAACAGAGGGGTGAAACCAGGAAGAGACAAGGGAGGGGGCTAAAATTGGGATGTTAAGTGGATAAATTATTTTTAAATTGTATTTATTTATTTATTACAATGTTTTCACTTTGTATACCCACTGAGGTTCCCTCCATCATCTCCACCAAGTCCCACCTACTCTCCTTCTTCTTTCCCCTATGCCCTTTCCATATTCTCCTGATAGGGGAGGAACTCATCCCCTTCTATCTAACCCTAGCTTATCCTGTCTCATCAAGGATGACTGCACCATATTCCTCTGTGGCCTCAAAAGGGTGCACCCCCGAGGAGGAGGTGTTCAAGAGCTGAGTTCATGTCAGAGAATAAATTATAGAAAAACAAATTTAAATTAAAACAAATTAAGTGTGAATAAAATAAATAAATAAAGTATAAAAGAACAAACACAACAGGTATAAATAATGTCACACACCTGCAATTCAATAACTCAGAAAGCTCAGACACTGTTAGTGTCATGAGTACATGCCATTCTAAGAAATTAAATATACTCTCTGCCAAATTTCAAATGCAAGATGTGGATGAAGATCAGCACAACAACCTATTCTTGCATATACAAAACAAAACAAAAAAACAAAAAAACACAAAATGCTATATTCCAGGCTCAGCAGCCAATGTTGATATTGATGTTGATGCTAGGCATGTTGGAGTAAATTTAAGCCCAACACTAGACTGGAGTTACATCTGAAAGTTCAAAACCTTTTTGATCTACATACCAACTTTCAGGACAGCCAAGGCTACAAAGAAATTTTTCCTTCAGTGTCAAAAACAGAAACATGTTCTTATCTGGGAGCTTTTTTGATACAATCAAATTCACTATAGGCTTATTGTCATCCCATGATGAAAATGTAGTCTAACTTCAATGATCCTAAAATTCTACCATAGCTCATACACTGTTCAAATGTTCACAGTTTCTTCTGATACACAAGAAAATCTCTTGGGTGCCACATCTTGTAACATCAGAAGCAAGTTACATCATTCCAACATAGATGTTCAGAATACCCCTTTCCCATTCTTGTAGAGAGGAATGTGTACATATATAGGGAAGAATGGAACAAGGAAAGAAGATCAACAAAAAAAAAAAAAAAAAAAAAAAAAAAAAAAAAAAAACAAATCCTGATGCTGTTTGGAAAGGCTTAGATGGTCCTATCCCTGAAACATCTCATACATCCCCAAGATTGCTTACTTCCGCTGCCTATAGGCAGCACTATATGGTAGGTGTCTCCTAACTTAGGTATCTCAACATCTTGTAGTGTCAAGATGCAACTCAGTCTTCACCCTCACTGCTTCATGCAATGAACCTTTATAGTATCTTCACTGGTGATCCGACTCTGTCAAACACAGATGGCTGGCACCGTGCTGAACTGAAGCTAAAAAGAAAGAATCTATTACCTTAAAAATTGCATCTTTCTTGTTTCTAGAACCAGCATAACATGGGTGAGACTGTCAAGTTGGATTCTACATGGGTGTGGACTAATTGGGATGGACAGTGCCACACTTGGACCACTTTTGGAGCAGGTTTTATATGAAGTTCCTTCCTGGCACTAGGAATCACTCTGCCTACTCTTTCCATTAACAGAAGAATTAACAGTGAGGAGTATTACTGTATGGACACCATATTAGGCTTCAAATCCAGAGCTATGACCTTTTCTTTGATGTTGAAAATCTCCTTGAAAATTACTGTCTCTGTTTCAACACGTGACTGCTATCTGAACCTACCTAGTGATGCTTTTCTCAACAAACCAAAAACTTTACATTTATTTCTGCTCCACTTGTCTTTTTCTTTCACCGTGGTCCTGAATGTCTCACTAAAAATAACCATTCAACAGATTTAGTATTCCAAGTAAGAAATCCAACCTATTATTTTTTAATTCTGCCTTACTCAAGTTCTCAAGGCATGCACAGAGTAAGTATGATTAGCAGCTTAAATATCACACAAATGACCTCTAGCTTAATTTTCGATGGAGTCTGTTGTCCTATGATATAGACTTCCTCTGTCTGTATTATTCTTAACACTCTGATTTTCTAGGTCTTACAAGAACAGCTGATAAAGCTCTGTATACAGTTTTCTAATGTTTTTGACATCTCAAATCATGATGTTTTCCATAAAAAGAGAACATTCCAAGGTTCTGTCCAGCAGTGAGATCAGTCTTTGCATATAATTTTTATTCCAATTTTCCACTTTGTTGCTGTGACTAAAAATCCCCTAACCAAAAGCATGTCAGCTCATGAATGGGTTTATTCATTTAGTTTGGTACTGTCAGATCACAGTCCATCATTTTGGGAGCTTAGCATAGGCAAAGCCTATAAAAAGCAAATCTGTCTGAAAAGAAAATAAAACAATAGTAAAAAAAATCAGAAAGAAAGATGAAATAGCTACATGTGTCAAAGAAAATGTTAAATCTAAAAGTTCCCTACCACAAAACATCCAGGAACTCTGGGACATTATGAAAACACAAAACATGCTAATAATCAGATTAGCAGAAGGAATAAGATCAAAGGTCCAGAAGACATTTTCAACAAAATCATACAAGAAAAAATTCTTAACCTAAATGTCTATCAAGGCAAAAGAAGCATACAAAAACACCAAAGACAGACTGGACCAGAAAAGAAATTCCTCTTACCACAGAATAATCAAAACTCTAAACATACAGAACAAAGAAAGAATAGTAAAAGCTGCAACAGAAAAAAAAAAATAAAATAAAATAAAACAGACCACACTAACCAACCAATCAAATAGACAAACAAAAAAAAACCAAAAATAAATAAAGGCAGATCTTTGAAATTAATCTTGTATTCTCAGTAAAATGCTGGAAGTTGAAGGGCTTAGACAGTGTGCTTCTGACTCTTAAAAACTACAGAAGCCAACACAAATTATTAACATGCCCAGAAACTTTCAATCACCAAATGGAGAAAATAAGATGTTCCATAATAAGGTCAATTTTAAATATATGTATCTATAAATGTAGCCCAACACTGGGTGCTAAAACCAACCAACACCACTACCAAAATACCAAAATTACAATCACTGTTTGTTGATATCTATTAACATTTAACCCAAATTCACCAATAAGAAGACACAGACTCACAAAATGGATGATAAAACAGAATCCATCCTTCTTCTAAATACAACAAAAACAGCTTCACATCAATCATAGACATTATCTCAAGGTAAAGGTTTGGAAAAAGATATTCCAAATAAATGGACTGGAAGTATCAAGCTGGTATAGCAATTTTAATATCTAACAAAACAGACTTCAAAAACCTAACTAATAAAAGATGGCAAAGTACAATACATATTCAAAGATATCCAGCAAGATAACATTTCAATAAACATCTATGCCCCCAAACATAAGAGCACCCAAATTATAAAAGAAAACTTCTGCAGCTTGCATCACATCCTGGCCCTCATAAACTGATAGGGAAAGACTTCAATATACCACTCACACCAAAAGACAGGTCCTCCTGACCAAACTGAACAGAGAAATGCTCCAGTAACTAACATCAAAAACTAAATATACCCAAATAATATTTACAGAACATTCCACCCAAACAAAAAAAGATTATTCCCTCTTCTCAGAAAATCATATACTTGTTCTCCAAAATTGATGAAATACTTGAACAGTGGAAGTATCAAAAGATATAAGAAACTTGCAAATAACCTCCTGCATCCTATCAGACCAATAAGGTTTAAAGCAGCACATCACCAATAACAAAATCAATAGAAATCTTACAACCTCATAGAAATTGAAAAACTCTCTACTGAATAAAAAAATGAATCAAAACTGAAATAAAATAAGAAATTAAAGACTTTCTAGAAGTCAATGAAATGAATACACAACATATCAAAACTCATAGTACACAATGGAAGTGTTGACCAGAAGACAGTTCATACCACTGAGCACATTTAGAAAAAAATAATCAGAAAGATTTCTTAGTAGCAACTTAACAGCACACCTAAATACTCTAGAACAAAAAGAAGTAAAAATAACTAAAAGGAGTAGACAGTGAGAAACTACTGAATTGTGTCTTCACTGGTAAAACCAAATGTTTCCACAGGAAAAAAAAAATGGTGGATCCTATCAAAATTGATAATGATTAGATTTGAATAGTAGAGATCACCTTAATAAGCAGAGGTAACTGTTCATCAGACAGTGTGGTCATTCAGTCCAAACTAACTTAATAAAGACTAAAGTTTTCTTCTTAAATAAAAAAGGATACTTTTGTTGTTTCATATTAAAAACAGTTAAGAGGTTTAAAATGTTTGAAATAAATTCAAAGGAATAAACTTGTTTGAGTTGGAATAATTTGGAGTGAATATAACATATTTGAGCAGCGTGGTGATAGACCATGCATTTAATCCCAGCAGAGACAAGCAGTCCTCTATTAATTAGTTGTTTTCTAAATTCAGGAGTTACAATGACAGGGTGTTGGTGGTTCATAGCCTTAACCCCAGCATTTGGGAGGCACATGTCTTTTACATACCACCTGGGAGGCAGAGGCAGGTAGGATTTACAGTGATTTTACTTAAAAACTGCTTGTAAAATGCAGGCTTAAAATCAAAGTGAATTACCTTTATTATCTAGAAATAAATACACTTTAAGGTATATTTGTAAACTTTCAAAGATTTTTAACTTTAATTGAGATATTATACTTTTTCTATTTCCAAAAAACCATTTTGCCCTATAAAAGATATAACATGTATAAAATGGTACAACCCTCATCCCAGAATTAGGGATGGGGCAGGGTTTTGATTTTATCTTTTCAGGAGAATAAAATCATCCAACTAAAGAATATGGAGACCACTGGACACATGAAACTTCTGAAAAAAATGACAGATCACCAAAAGAAAATGTCAAAAGAGAAGGAGTAAACTGGCCAACTGGTATCACTCACCTTCATGTTATCTCTTCTGCCTTCTACAGACATGAGTGCAAATTGTCTTTATGTGATTGCTAAAGAACAATCCAAAATCTCAATCTCGTATCAGAAAAGCCACCTGGTAAGAAACAGAGGAAAACATAAAAATAAGGGATGATTCTATTGTCATGAATCTCATAATCCTCTGGCATGATGTGACTTCTGTACTTACCACTAACTTCAATAATCAAGAATGTGTACAGTGTTTGTGAAAGAATGAGGGGGTGGGAGAAAAAGCCAAAAACATAATCCTAAAATATAGTCAAGTTTACATGAAAAGATGTAAGGAAACTCTAACATGAAAAATGTCCACTGGACCAGAGATACCTTTGATTTTCTAATTAATACAAATTAAATAAACACAGATTTCACAACTGCTACAAGACAAAAAACAAAGTGATACCTAAAATGTTATATTTTTCTGACCCTCCAGCTACTACTAACCTCCTTTACAGAGAGTCCTTTTGCTCTGGAAGTCTCTTAGAAAATGGAGGTGATCATAAAGCTGGGCTATGGCTTGCAGTCCCCCGTGTCCCCTTGTGGGTTCAGGCACAGCCCAGCCCTTGCCAACACTCACACACAATACAATGTTGGAGAATATTTTAATATGTTTCCTGATGCATGGATTATGCCACAAGTTGTGGAATCTGCCCTATCCACTTACCTACAACCAGGCACACCTGACAAAATTCTGCATCTCAGAAATTCATTTTGTACCCTGGAATTGAATTTCTCTAAAGCATCCCATTGTGCCTGGTGGTAGATGCAAGGTAAAAAAAAAATCAAAAACAAATAATCAATTATTGCTGAAGGATGATCACCACCAACTCTTTCCTTCCAGTTTCAAAACTATTTGTAAAATTTGTTACACAAAACCATGTGTGGAATACAACATTCATCATTTCTAGAAATGAGACCTTTAGTTTTACAATCTGTCCACTGCAAAACCAATGCCTGAGTGTACACAATAGATATTGATATTATAAGCACCACAACTTTCTACTGCCCAGCCTGCAAAGTTTTCACTTCTCTGGACAACCAACACTCATGACAGGTTGGAGGCCAAGGGTCTCTGCTGAGATCACCACATGGAGACCAACAGAACCACAGCCTGAAACACAATCTGAACCACAGTCCATATAGTTCAAAGCAGATCAGGCTGTAATAGCTCTGCAGCCTGCTCTTCCTGGCCTGGGGACAATGACCCCATACTCAGCATGACATCGCCTCTGGTCTCACTCATAGCTCTTTTGAGCTACATCAAAGGAAAATCCCAGAAAAAAAAAACTCATAAACTACCACCCACTGTTGCTCCTCACTGCTAAGCCTACCCAGAGTCTCAATTAGCTTGAAAAATACAGCTGAATCTCAGGAGAGTAGTAGCTCCTCTACCAGTGGATCAAAAGATCAAATGATGCAAATAGCAGAGGCATTCTAACTTTGCCCTAACCCCTCTGGGAACAGTTAGGGCAACACTAACTAATAGCCTGTTTGTTATAAAAGAATGAAAATCCCAATTATTCGATTTTAAAACCTGCTAGCGCAGGGAGGCAGAGAAAGCACCATCAGACCCTGGTACTCACCTCACCACCAAGAGGAAAAAGCCCCAAAATCTCACCAGTTCAGATGACAGCTCAGGGGGAATAGGCCAAAGGAAGCCAAGGCCAAAGGCTTTCTATCTCAAAGCTCCAAAATCCCAAAAGCTACCAAGCTAAACCTCCTTCCACTTTTACACTCTGTCTTAAATACATTTCAGCTGAAAGTTCCACTTACTCTTTAATCCCTGTCAGCTGGTTTCTTGCTTTGCCTCTTGACCTAGGGTTAACATTATTCCATCCTGTGCACAGAGAGCTTTTGAATTAAAGGTATGTTCCAGGGCTGACAGAATCATCCCATAATCACCTTTTTAGAATAAACAAAAAATTCTTGGAATTAAGGTTTGTGTTAGGGCCCAACCATACAAAACAAAGCACAGGTTTTTACAGTTCACAATCTAAGGGATCACCCTGGGATCAAATGTCCTGCAACACCCTCATCTTGTAAATGATTTAAAATTCAATCTTCCACTCTCCCAGGGCACCTGTTCATTTTCCAAAATACAGGTAATTTATGTTACACACTCAGTGTCCAGTGCATTCATCTCTACCTCATAGTTGGGAAGTCTTTCATCCAAACTTCAGTCAAAGCCAAACAGTAACTGAAGAGCTTAAGATAGCCTGAATATAACTCCATTTTGAAATAAAGATCTTGACTGGGAACTGAATTCAGGCACCAGGAAATATCACAGAATGTACACCTGGTAGAAAACAAAGTTAACTCTCCTAGCAACAGCCTCCAGGAAATATAACAGAGTAAATGCTCCATAGAAAATAGAGACAAACACCCTGGCAATAATCAATGGGAATCGGTTGAGAATCGGGTGGGAAAATTCTCCCCAATGTTTCAGATATGGTTTAGAAAAATAGCCATTGTGATTATATGCCTTAGCCATTGTGATTGTGTGCTTCAGAAAAGGTCACCCTTCCCTGCTAAACTTCACCCAATTCTGTAACACCAAGGCTTGTGCCCCCCTGCTTGCTTCCATGGAAACTCCCAGCTCATAGACTTTCCCTTTAAAAATTCTGTTCACACAGAACTCGGGGTCCCACTTCTCTATTGCTGTGCCAGTGAGACTTGGGTCCCCAGTTCAATTGCTCTCATAATAAAGCTCTCTTGCAGTTGCATCGAGTTGTCTCCTGGTGGTCTCTGAGGGTCCCGTGAACCTGGCATAATATTTGGGGGCTCGTCCATCCGGGATGCCTCAAGACCTGGACTCCTGGCCCGGAGAGCTTAATCCCATCTGCTTTAAATGTTTGTTTGCATTTATTCTTTGTTTCTTTTCCTGAAAATCCTCGAGGTGCTTACAAGAGCAGCCAGTTTAGGTATGACAGATGTGTTGGGGCCTAGGCTGTGAGGCCTTCAAAAGACGTTTTGTTGCCCTGGAATTTCTGCCTCCTCGGAACCCCTGGAATAGGGGGACTAGAGTGAGGATCTGTTTCTGCCTCCGGAGTGAGGATCAGTTTCCTCGAACTTCTGTGGCAGAGAAGTCCAGGTTTTGTCTGTTTTCACCTCCTTGGAACCCCTGGGATAGGGGTACTAAAGTGAGGATCTGTCTTTACCTCCTCGGAACTCCTGGGATAGGGGAACTGGAGTGAGGATTGGTTTTCTGGAACTTCTGTGGCAAAGAAGTCCAGGTTTTCAGTGTTACTTGGTTCTTGGTTTCTATGTGTGATTAATTTTTTTTTTCCCTCTTGATGTTGTGCCCGGAGTTACTGTTTAATTTTTGTGATTAATTGTTTGTGGTTTTGTGTCTACTTGAGAGTGCTTGATTTTACTTTTGTTTAAAACTGCAGCTGTTTTTGTTTCTATGATTTCAGTTTTGTCCCATGATGTTAGCCCGGGTATAGGCTGTAAGTTGTTGCCTTTGTTTTCATATTTGTCTGAGACGCCGGTTCTTTTTATGCATGAGTGATTTACTATTTGTTGAAATTGTTCTCCTTACTTCTTCTGTGTTCTCTTAAATTCTCTTGATGAATAGACTGACTGACAATATGGGACAGACTACTTCCAAACCTCTTGACTTGGTTCTGACTCATTTTGGAAAAGTTAAAACTAGAGCTCACGGTCTTTCAGTTGATGTAAAAAAAAAAAAAAATGACTTTTTTTGCAGCTCAGAATGGCTTACCTAAAATGTGAGCTGGTTGCCGGAAGGAACTTTCTACCTTCCCACTGGCCTTGTGATGGGAAATAGAGTCTTTCAGAAAGCATGCGGGCACCCAGACCAAGTGCCCCATATTGTAGTTTGAAAGGATCTAGTTATTCATCTGCATCCATAGATTAAGCCTTTTCTGACCCCCACTAACAGTCCTCCTTCCACAGGCTCTCCAAAACCAGACGCCACTTCCCTGGCTCCATAGATCCCAAAGGTGCCCCTTCAACTCCCTCTGCTCCCCTTCACTCTATTTTGCAGGATGGAACTCCAGAGGAAGCCATTTTTCCACCCCCTCCATATAGACCTCCTCCCACCCCTCAACCGGCTCCTTCAGTGACAGACATTTTACCACCATCTGGCCTGGCGCAGAGGACCCAGAGCCGCCGATCAGACTCTCCTTCTGAAGTGACAGAGGCAGATTCCACGGTCCTTCCCCTATGGGCCATAGGACCACCAGATGATAATGCCAATCAACCTCACCATTATTGGCCTTTTTCCACATCAGATCTTTATAACTGGAGAACTCAGAATGCCAAGTTCTCTGACAACGCTAGAGATTTGATTGATCTCCTTAAAACTGTTCTTTTCACCCATCAGCCCACCTGGGATGATTGCCAGCAGCTTTTACAGGTTTTGTTTACCACAGAGGAGCAGGGATGTATTATTTCAGAGGCGCAAAAAAATGTCCCAGATGCTACAGGAATTCCAACTACAAATGAAGCCTGTATTGATGATTACTTTCCCTATAAGAGGCCCAATTGGGATTACAACACGGCTGCAGGTGGGGAATGTCTCTAGTCTACCACCAGGCTCTGTTGGCAGGTCTCAAGGCAGTCACAAGATGGCCCACTAATTTGGCCAAGATGTACAGAAATAGGAAAGAATAGGCCAGCATTTGTGTCCAAGGTAAGTCAGAATGTAGCTAAGTTTATTGGGGCAAATTGGAGATTGCATTGTGCATATAGGCCCCAAAGTTCAGGACAGGTAGAAAGGATGAACAGAACATTAAAAGAGACCTTAACAAAATTGACCTTGGAGCCTGGCACTGACTAAGTGATGCTCCTCTCCATTTCCCTATATAGGATTAGGAATTCCCCTTACCAGCTAGGTTTTATTCCCTTTGAGATTATATATGGGATGCCAGCCCCTATAGTACCCAATTTTAAGATTGATGCTACTGCTGAAATGGATTAAAACAGGTTTTGAGAAATGTTTAAGGCTTCTGTGCAAGCAGGAAGGTCTTAAAGCAGCTTCTAGGATAAAAAAAAAATAAGCTGCAAGCCTCTATGGTCATAAAAATTGGATTTAACAGGTAACAAGATTTCCTCCCATGAAATTACAGCTAAAGGGAATAAAAATAAGTTTTGTAATTTTGTTTGTTTGTTTTGAATATATAAGTTAACTATGTTCTATATATCTTGATTATTAAATATTAATATATTTAATAATCAATACTGCACATAATTTCTGTCCTGTTTTAAAAACCAGGATTATAAAAATAATAAGGTTTAAAACTATGTTTATATAAAATATTAAAAGTGCACCTTCATGTGTTTATATATAGGAACTTCTTTTGCTGGCAGCCAACATCAAAATAATACATTTAATATTGATTTTAAAAGGACTGAATTGTTTGCATTGATAAAATTTGGTATTGCCTTTTAAAATTATGATTATACTTTGTAACTTCATTCCTAAAAAGGGTACCTTATTTTGATATTTCAAAAACAGGTTTAAAAAAACACTATGTTTAAGGCAATAAAGCATTTTAATGTTTATCAGGTATTTTAGAAAATGACCTTAGGCATTCTAACAGAGAACTTAGAACAGTTTCTCAATCCTTTGGGGGAGAACAAAAGACTTTGATATTTGTTTTGTTAATTTTACCAAATAAAACCAAGTTATACTATTTGAGCCAATTATGAAAATTGCAGTTTTGATAAAATAATAAAAATGATTCTGATAAAAACTTTTATATGGTTTAAAATTTTAAAAAAATGTTTGGTTAAATCAAAAGAATGGAGCTGGGAAAAGCCTAACCTGAAGATATACAGACTGTTATAAAAAAATATAAATTGTATTTGCTTTGTTTTTTACACCTGCAAGCATGATTTGAGAAAGAACTGTATGATATATTGCTCTTCATTTGAAAGGCTAATGCTTTTTTCAATGCAAAATGTTTTCTTATGCTTTTTAGCCCAGGTTTATATAGGGATATATTCAACTCATTTTTAATTATTATAAAAATATCTGCCTGGTTGCCAGTTCTTATATAAATTACTTAATGCTATTTCTAAACAAAATTTTTGTCCTTTATGCTTTTTTTGCTGTTTAGTTTTAATGCAATATGATAGGATGGCTAGATTTTCTGTTCCTTCTATGTATTGTATTTGATTGAAAGTTTTGCTTTGATTTTAGTTCAGAAAGATATTTGAAGTTATGCTAATAAACATAAATAACTATATAACTATATATTTATATTTATATAAATATAAATAACTGCTAATAAATGCAGTTAATTATAAGAATGGATTTTATCTGATATTTTGTTTATGTTTTTAAAGTTAAGCCTAGGATGGGTAACTATAAAGGTGGCCTACATAGATCTACTGAAGATAAATATGAGTTTAAAAATATTTATTTAAGAAATATGCCAGAATTAGAGATTATGGCATTGTATTTCATAGGATGCATTTTAAAATAAATAATTTAAAGAGAGATAAAAACAATTCAGATATCCCGACCCTCAAGCTTGTCAGAGATCTGATGAATATGGCATTTTAACATGTGTAAGTTTATTATGACAGACTCCCAAAATCCTGGCAGTAGCTCCCCCAAGGTCTCCAAGAAGATTTGGGCACAATGTGAATCTGGATTATGGTATGCTAGCCACTGGGCAAGACTGCCCCAACTGGCCCACTGCCTGGGCCCAGCCTAAACTGTGGACGAAACTGTGGACACCTGGAGTCAATGTTTCATGTTGCTAAGGGCGAGGTGAGGCCATTCTCTCGTTTCTTTCTCCACAGAAACAGTGTCTCATCTTCTGTGCCTGATTGCTGGACTGCCCTGCTCATGATGCCATGAGACCACAAGAACCAAGGACAGCTGCCTAGAGTGATGGACTGACTAGTTGTCACTGTCATTTTGATTGGCACATGGATTGGTACATACTTATCCTTCTCAGGTCTCTGATTACATTGGTGGCTAAGCTAAGATAATGGTAGCCTCGCAGCTAAAGAGCAGATAGTTAGAACCACTGTTAGTGTATTGGTTAATTTATTAGTTAGTTAAAATTACCAGGTACAAAGTTTTCTATTTAAAGAAGGCAAGAAGGTTTGCCTAGCTTACAGGCTTCATGTTAATTATCTATGTCTTATAATGGATGGCTAGATAGAAAGATAAGGGAGTTTATGTAGGGTCTGAGGATGTAAGAGTTTATGTTTTGAGAATCTAAAAAATGTTGTTTGGTTTGGGAAAATGTTTCAGGGTTTATAAATACAAAAAAAGATTGGAGGATTTAAATAGATGTTTTAAAATATATGAACATAAATTGTAATGATACAGAAAAATAATTTGAGTCATATTAAAAATGGGAGATATTTTACACTTCTCTCCTTTCTCTCTGCTATTGTTGTGCTTATGTTGTTATAAAATTTCAGGAGTCCAGAGTTATGACATTGACTAGTAGAGTTCTAATAAGCTGATTGCTTTATATCCAGTCACAAGTTGAAGATTTTAATTGCCTTTTGATGGTTTTCTAGAGATAAATATAAAAATGCATTTCATCAAACTAAACACATATATACAATGTGTATATGTGACCCAAAAGCCAGAACTTTTACTAGGATATCTTTAATATTTGCCATTTTTGTGGTAGACTTTGATACAGAATTTTAAAATATTTTAAATCTATTTTTTCTAGTTGCTTTGTTAAGGGAAGTCCAAGCATCCACAGTTCAGCACTAAAGCCACTAATATATTTCTGCCTAACTTTCCAGTGTAACATGGAAATGGGAACTAAAAATAAATTCTAAGAAGATCTGAAAAAAAGTGGCCCAGTTCTATTGGTGGCTGATTACCAACAGCTGTATCCACAGTTAAAGTGTTAGTTTCAGATCATGGATAAATTGATGCTCATTCCATTGGATGCAGTTTTACCTGTTATTCACAAAATGTTTTAGAAAATCAAAAAGTCTTGAGACCTGAATTTGACATAGCTCAAACAGACCCCAGAAGAGTTTTTCCCTGGTATTGGGATTCAATGTATGTTGAATTTCCTCAAATACTTTTTCAGGATCTAAGGAGAGTATCATGTTTTTTTTTTTTTTTTTTTTTTTTTTTTTTTTTTCTTTCACTGTGTTTATATGGTGGATTACATTGATAGAGTCCTGTATCTTGAACCACCTCTGCATGCCTGGGATGAAACCTACTTGGTCATAGTGGATGATATCTTTGATGTGCTCTTGGATTTAGTATGCAAGCATTTTGTTGAGTATTTTTGCATCAATGTTCCTAAGGAATAGTGGCCAGAAACTCTCTTTCTTTGTTGGGTCTTCATGTGTTTTAGTTATCAAGGTGACTGTGGCTTCATAGAATGAGTTTGGTAATGTTCCCTCTGTTTCTATTGTGTGGAATAGTTTGAAGAGAATTAGAGTTAGCTCTTCTTTGAAGGTCTGGTAGAATTCTGTACTGAAACCATTTGTTCCTGGGAATTTTTTTTTTTTTCTGGGTGAGAGACTTTTGATGACAGCTTAGGTGATATAGGACTACTTAATTTATTTACCTGGTCTTGATTCAGCTTTGGTAATACATGGAATTGATAAAGAAAATTGTGGAAGGCGGAAACATTTTATTTATATTTTCAAATTTTGTGGCATATAGGTTTTGAAGTAAGACTTACTGATTGTTTGGATTTCCTCAAAGTTGGTTATGTCCCCCTTTTCATTTCTTATTTTGTTGATTTGGGTAGTGACTCTCTCTCTTTTACTTAGTCTGGCAAAGGGTTTGTCTATCTTGTTGATTTTCTCAAAAAAACAGCTCTTCATTTAATTGATTCTTTCAATTGTTTTGTTTCTAATTTATTAATTTTATCCCTGATTTTGATTATTTCTAGCCTTCTATTCCTCTTGGAAGTGTCTACTTTTACTTTTACAGGATTTCAGGTGAACTGTTAAGTTGCTTTTATGAGATGTTTCAAATTTCTTCTTGAAGGCACTTAGTGCTGTGGACTTTCCTCTTAGCACTGCTATTATTGTGTCCCATAAGTTTGGGTATGTAATATATCTTAAAGTCAGGTATGTAGATACTTCCAGAAGTTCATCTCTGGAGTCTGAGTACTTTTCCTTATGACAAGAGATGTCCAGGGAAACACGAGTGGGTGCTGGTTTTTCAGATGGAGCCAAGCAGGAATATGTATTTTGAAGGAAGGGCACAAGCACAGTGCCCTGAAGGGTGAGGCATTGGAAAGGATTTCTTTGAATGGTAAAGGGCATGAGTACCATTTTAGTTTTAGTTTATTTTCTTCTTTTTTTTTTTTTTTTTTTTTTTTTTTTTTTTTTTTTTTTATAAAGTATTGCTTTGGAAAGAAATGAGCATGAATGCCACAATCCAAGCAAGTGAAAGATAAGGCAAAAGATGACCTAAATATGTTTCCTCGAGGATATATATTTCACATTGCTGAGAGCAAAATTATAGGCTTTGCTTTTAGAAAAACCTAATAAATTTAGGATTCTTAAATACCTCTATCCCCCTTCCACCCACCACCCCTAGTTAGAAGAGAAAACCGGTTTGTATAGACAAGGAACTCAGACCTCTCCAGCTATTTAATGCTGGTTAGGGTTGTTGGCTTCTTTAGGGCAATACCAGTTTCAGTCATCTGGATTCCAGAAGTCTACTCAAACAGCAAACAGCTTGGCATGATTTTTTAAAATATATTTTATTTGGGTTATTATCCCTCTACTTCCCTTACAACCATTATTCCTTCAAACACCCCAACACTAGATAAAAGAGAAAGAAGGCTAGAGGGAAAAGAGATATAGGTCTCTTTAATAAAGCTGCTTCCTATGGTTTATTGTGGTCAAGTTCTTTGGGGCAATACCTCTTAATCATGAGGATATTCAGCAGTCCAACAAACCAGCAATGACAAACACAGTAGCAGTGTGGGTGAAAAGCATCATGAAGAGCAGCATTCTTTCTTCTTTAAATACCCCAGGCCCTCTTATGGCTCTCGCATGTGTACCCTCTCCAGAAGACTCAGAATTAAACTATGTGCAGTTGGCAAAAACACATGTCTGCTAGAGCACAAGACAATCAGAATTAACAGCTATGGACAAACTGAAGCAGCCTTGTGCTCCACACCTGGGGTTAAAAGAAAAACACATTCACATAACATGAGTAGGATTTTAAAGGAACATACATTTGTAACACAATTTCTGATTCTATTACTTTGGTTATTTTTCTCTCTGTCTTTTACTTAGATTAGATAAGTACTTATTTAATTTAGATAAGGGTTTGTCTGTCTTGTTTTTTTTCTCAAAGAACCAACTTTTTGTTTCATTGGTTCTTTATCTTCTCTTTCTATTTTATTGATTTCTGCCCTCAATTTGATAGTTTCTTGATGTCTACTCCTTTTTTGTGTGCTTACATATTTTTGTTCTAGACTTTTCAGGTGTATTTTTAAGTTGATAATATGAGATCTCTCCAATATCTTTATGTAGGCACTTTGTGCTATGAAGTTTTCTCTTAGCACCACTTTCATTCCTCATTGTATTCCATGAGTTTGCATACAGTATGTATTTATTTTTATTGGATTCTATAGTCTTTATTTTTTTCATTTGTTTTAACCCATTTTTCATTCAGTAGAAGATTATTCACTTACCATGAGTTTGTAATGTTTTTATGATTCTTTCTGATGCTATTTTTATCCAGCTTTAAACCACGGTGGTCTGACAGGATACAAGATGTTATTTTAATTTTCTATTAAGATTTACATTGTGAAAGACTCTACCTAGCAGTGCTCCAAAATAGATACTAAGACTCACAACCAAACCTTCGGCAAAGTGCAGGGAATCATATGAAAGAAGGGGAGTTTGATGTGGAGAGGATAGGAACTCCACAAGGACCAAACATATCTGGGCACAGGGTCTTTTCTGAGATGGACACTCAACCAAAGTCCATGAGAGGATAAAATCTAGAACCTCTGCTCAGATGTGACCCGTGATAGCTCAGTAATCAATTGGTTTCCCACAGTAAGGGGAACAAGGACTATTTCTAACAGGAACTCAATGACTGGCTCTTTGACCTCCCAACCTCCCAAGGGAGGAGCAGTACTGTTAGGCCACAGAGGAGGACTTTGCAGCCAGTCCGGAAAATACCTGACAAAAAGCGAGTCATATGAAAGGGGGAGGAGGTCCTCCCTATTAGTGGACTTGGAAAGGGACAGGGAGGAGATGAGGGAGGGAGGTGGGATTGGGGAGGGAATGAGGGATACAGCTGGGATACAGAATTAACAAAATGTAACTAATGAGAAAAATAAAATTATGGAAGAAAAAAAACTAAAAAAAAAAAAAAAAAGAATGATTAGGAATACTAAAAAAAAAAAAAAAAAAAAAAAAAAAAAAGATTTACATTGTGTGTGAATATGTAGTCAATTTTAGAGGATGTGTCATGAAATGACGAGAAGGCATATTCTTTTGTGTTTCTGTAGAATGTTTTGTAATTCTCAGATAGATTTAGGGCCTGCTGTGGTAATATAGCTGAACTCAGGTGGTGACATATTGCCTGACTGTTCTTGAATCTATTCCTATGCTGGTGTCTAGACATCTGGATTTGGCGTGATTATAGGTCTAAGTGCTGGTTTTTGGGGTGGGAGTTTTGTGCTTGAGGTTCTGCTAGCACTCTGAAGTTCCAGAAATTGTGTTGGCTGGATGTTGCTATTTTAATGACCTACTTGGCATGTGTTCACGGTGTTAGTTTGCTGGGATGGTAATGAGGGGGAGGTGCAACATGTGTTCAGTTGGAACACTAGGGAAGATCCTGGAATTGGGTTTGTGGTAAAAAAGATAGTGAGGAAGATCTCTGGTATTCCACCTTGGTCTCCATGCAAGTGTGGCCTATGGTTGAGCAGAGGAGTTGGGGGTGGGATCACAGAAGCAGAACAGAGATTGGGAGTGTGTAATCTACAGGACACAAGAAAGGGGAAGCTACCAGTGGTGTTCTTTGTAGTGCTAGGGGCAACCATGAGAATTGGGTTTTCTGTAACAGAGAGTGGGAAAAGCTCCACAGAAACAAGTAGGAGAATATCACTGAACATTTGTTTCTTCTTTGTGTGTTTCTTTGGGGGAACTCAGGAAAGCTTTTGGAGGAGGAACCTGTCTAGATTGGGGATTGGATTTGAGTGTCTATGATCTCAACCCAGTTCCTGGTGTTTGTGTCTACTGTGTTGTGATTGAAATTGGTCATTCTGACTCCTCATTATGTTCTCATGCCTTCACCCTTATCAACTCTATCCCTAAATCATATAAGAAAGATTCAAAGCAATTGCTGTTCAGTGCTAGGCTATTTTGGTATCCTGAGGTTTTTACATGTTTAATTTTTTTTTTTTTTTTGTTTTTGAAGACCAAGTTTCTTTGTGTAGCATTGGCTGTCCTGAATGTAGGTATGCAATTCAGCCAGGCTTCACACTTAGAGGTCTACCTCCCTCTGGCTCCAGAGGGCTGGGATCAAATGTGGTCCAATATGCACATTTTGTTTTGATATATACGCTGATGGGCCTGGTACGTAGGGTTTAGTACACGTCAAGCATATTCTGTTTTGCTGGTCTTCACATCCACACTTGAAGTTTGATATTTGTCAGAGAGTATATTCATTTTCTCAGGATGTCATGTATTCATCACATTAACACTGCCTGTATTTCTGAGTCATTGGATTGTAGGTGTGTGACATTCTTCTTGCCTCTCGTGTTTGTTTTGTTTTGTTTTGTTTTAACGGGTGAATATGGGTAGTATTTTGCCTGTATGTATGAATATGCACCTCTTTTGTCCCAATAGTCAGCAGATGGTCTCAGAACTCCTGAATTTGGAATAATGGATAGATGTGAGCCCCCACTTAAACACTGGCAATTGAGCCCTATTATTTGCAGGACCAGCAAGAGCTTTTCATTGCTGAGCCACTTCAACTGCCTTATGTTGCTTATTTCATCTGTCCATTTGTACCTGTTTGAATACGCATTCCCTTTTAATAAGTTCTCATTAATGTTACAGTTTAAACTGGGACACTTCAGGTTTCTGGAGGTTAGATATAAAACTGTAGTGAATATATAGTTCTTTGTAGGAACTTCAATGAAAACCATTGAGTTCTTTGTATCTTTTTTATTTGAATGAGTTTTGCAGTGGATTCAGATCTTAAATGTAACGCTGGAAGTCATGAAACTTGTTTGAAAGAAAGGCCGGCATCCAACTTATTGAGATACACATACCTCTGCCTCCTGAGTGCTAACATTAAAGGCATGAGCCAATACATCCTGCTTGCCCATATTTTTTGTAGTTAGTAATTGAGCATAGCATTTCTGTGATGTGCCATCTGTACTGTTCATTTATTTTCTTGTCTCTCTTTATGTCTTTTAATTGGCATTTCCTTTGAAAAGCTATATTATATTCAAAGGGTCCAGAGATGACAGAGGTGAACCTCATCATTTAGTTTCCTTCTAAAATGACTTGGTAATTAGATCAATTAATTACATCAACTTCTCTGTGAGGAGATAAGTAAGAGAAGCACTGGAATTATAGGAATACATTGTCTGTGAAGTATACATATACAGCATGCATTGCCATGCTTTCTGTGATACTCATGTATGGGATATTTTAGAAATCAATAACCTATGAAGAAGTGGATGTTAATTTCACTCCGGAAGAGTGGGCTTTGCTAGATCCTTCCCAGAAGAGTCTCTACAAAGATGTCATGCTGGAGACCTACAAACACCTTACAGCTATAGGTAAGACAGTGAATTTTCTTTCACTATTAAAAAGAGGACATCTGTTGTTATTGTTTTTGTTTTTTTTATTGATGCTCTTATGAAATTTCAATTGGAATGAGGAAGAATAAATCACATGTTTCTAAGATTCACTGAAAATAGTAACTTAAATTTTGCCTAATTTTCAATAATATATCATACACTTTCTGGTATATATTTTAGGCTACAATTGGGAAGACCATACTGAAGAACATTGTCAACATTTTAAAAGACATGGAAGGTAATTTTCTTGTGGAAACTGGTATAAATATTTCTGTGAAAAAAAATTTTAATGTGTCCCAGAAGTTTTAATAAAAACAATAGAGAAAAAATACCACTAGTTTAAGTATATTAAGCAATATTACATTCTCCCAAACCCATTTTCCTCACAGTCAGGTGTCTGATTTATGTTTTCAAGGTATTTCTCTAAGAAAGAAGATGATGAAACACTTGCTTAACAGATATTGATGTAAAAGGACATTAATTCACATTTAGTAATTGATGTATCTGAGGACTACTACCCCTGTCTGCTGCCCTAGATCTGGGCAGGGCAGCTTCTAGGTTCCATACAATCTATCTTAAACATAGAAGACTTTCAGCCTCTGTGAATTTCTGCTTAATATGCACACCCTTTCTTGTTCTTTCTGAGTTCATAAATGGCTGATTCAGTTCAACTGTTCTGGCTCAAACTCCTTTCCTAGCTAACTTAATAATCTGGCTTTCTCTCATCCTCTGAATTGCTTTGTTTGGCCTCAAACTAACTCCAGCAGTCTTTTCTAATCTTCAGGCTCTTACTTTCTCAATCATTTGATCTTCACCTTAGTTCTCTCTCTCCAACCTGTCTGTCTTTTACTGTCCCAGAAAAACTGCCTCCTCTCTCTATGCAGTGGTCCTTAAGGATCTTCATTTCCTCTCTATTTCATGAGAGATGTGTGTATCCTATTCTGTCAAATATTTTTCTGAATTTGTCCCCTTTTCTGCCACTCAATTAGATATTACTTTCAAACATGTGTGCTTCCTTCTCCCAACTATTTTTCCACCCATTGTTTGAGATTAAACACATGTATCACCATGCCTGAAACTAAGCTTTTCTTTACTGGACATTGCTCTATACCAGGCTGGCACTGAAGGCAGATCTGCTTGCCTCTGTCTCCTGGATTAAAGTGTTGTTATATCCCAGCCAGATCACATAGACATAGAGGGTCTTCGGATGTGCTCTTTTGCCAGAGCAACAAGTCTCTAAATCAAATTCCTCTATAAAAATCATTACTCATATCCACATTACAGATGCTCCGTAGAAATTCTCATCTCTTAAGTCTTATACAATTCAGATATTGGAAAAAGCAAACTCATTAAATAGGTGATAATTTTATGTACAAAACCTAGTCAAAAGCAAATATACCATAGAAAAGCTCATGTGACTCAAATACTTGAAGTAAACTTGCTAAGTTTAGTTAGATGGAAAGTATGAAAGTCAAGAAAATTGTTGTGGAGGAAAAATGATCTCTATCGCACATGACTTTGAAGACAAAATACAAACTGGGAATATGGGGATCTTCCATTTGTTACTCAAGTCATTTGACCATAAGGATATGAAAGGAAAAATCATACTTACCTCTCAGAACAAGGAGAAGATATGTAGTAGTTCTTACGTGGAATAGACTTCGTGAATGTGATGCAAGTTTACATTTAATTTATTAATAATCACTGATAATAATTAAATAATAATAATAAATAATATGTTTAATATTTTAACAATATTTAATGATAAATAATAAAATTTTAATAATATTTAAAATAAACTGTTTAAATATTATTCAAACAGTTAAAGAAAATTCCCCATCTACCCAATAGCAGTGAGATTCCTTTAGGTCTCCATCATCACTTCTTTGAAGAGATTCTTTTGGAATGGATCCAATGAAGCCCACTTTTCCTGAGTGAAGTTAACATGCACACCATCATAGGTTATTGCATTCTAAACTATTCTATACATACGTACAACAGAAACCATGAAAGTGACAGCAGTAAATTTATAACTATTCATGTATTAATTAATTATTAATGACAAATGAATCATAAACTTGAATCATATTCAGAAAGTCTAGTGAAAGCAGGGGACAATTAATAAATTAAACTAGTATACTTAATTAGTTTTTGAAACTAATTGGGAATATAGCCACAGAAATCACACTAGAGAAAATCCCTATGATTACTAGCCCTGTGGAAATTGTTGTGTTTACCCTAGTTCAGTTTCCAAATGTAATGTGACTCCCACTATAGGAAAATTTGTGAATGCAGTCACTATTGTATAGATGAGTTCTAGTTCTTCTCAAATATGTGAAAAACACTTATAGAAAAGTACCCCCCTACCAGTGGACTGGTGGAGGAACATGGGTGGAGAAGAGGGAGGGGGAATGATATTATTAGGGGCAGATGGAGGGAGCTACAGTTTGGGATACAAGGTGAATAAACTGTAATTAATAAAAATATCCTCTTTAAAAGAGGAAAGAAAGAAAAAGGATGCTATTGGCAATCCATGTAATATGTTTCTTACCACAAAGGTATCTTCAAAATGCAAAATTTCCATAATCAAGGTGGAAACTATAAATGTAAACAAAGTGATAAAACATTAAGATGTAAGTCCATTTTACATTTAGATCAAATTTTAAACTTAATTCACTGTAATGGATCACTTAATGAATGTGAAAAAGCTTACACATATACCAATTATCTTTGCAGCCATGAAAAAACACATACTAGTGAGATTCCCTATGAATGTAATCGGTGTGGTAAAGCGTTTAAACGTTGCTGTGATCTCCAGAGGCATGAAAAATTCATATTGGAAAGAAACTCTACAAATGTAATCAATGTGAAAAAGCCTTTTCAAGACACAGCAGTTTCCAAAATCATAAAAGGACACATACTGGAGAGAAACCCTTTGAATGTAATCAATGTGGTAAAGCCTTTTCACAACTCAGTAGTCTCCAAAAGCATAAAAGAACACATACTGGAGAGAAGCCCTATGGTTGTAATCAGTGTGATAAAGCATTTTCTCATTGATGTGATCTCCAGAGACATGAAAGAATTCATACTGGAGAGAAACCCTATGAATGTAATCAATGTGGCAAAGCCTTTTCACATCCCAGTAGTCTCCAAAGGCATAAAAGAACACATACTGGAAAGCAGCCCTATGAATGTAATCAATGTGATAAAGCCTTTGCACGTTGCTGTGATCTCAAGAGGCATGAAAGAATTCATGCTGCTAAGAAATCCTATGAATGTAGTCAATGTGGTAAAGTCATTGCACATTCCAGTGACTTTCGAAGGCATGAAAGAATTCATACTGGAGAGAAAGCCTACATATGTAATCAATGTGGTAAAGCCTTTGCACGATGTTGTGATCTCCAGTGGCATAAAAGAATTCATAGTGCAGAGAAACCCTATGAATGTAATCAATGTGGCAAAGCATTTGCACATTGCAGTAACCTCCAAAGGCATGAAATAATTCATACTGGAGAAAAACCCTACAAATGTAATCAATGTGATAAAGCCTTTTCACATCCCAATAGTCTCCAAAAGCATAAAAGAACACACTGGAAAGAAAGCCTATAATGTAATCCATGTGATAAAGCCTTTGCACGTTGCTGTGATCCCCAAAGGCATGAAAGTTTTCATATTGGAGAGAAACCCTAAGACTATAAACAGTGTAGTAAAGTCTTTGCATGGCACATTGACCCTCAAACCATGAAAGAAATCATACTGGAAAGAAAACCTTATGAATGTATTTAGTATGATGAAACCTTTGTACATTTCTATAGGTTTTATTATTGTGAATGAATCATACTGAAGAGAAAGCTTATTAATGTATTTAATATGGTAAATGAAAGTTTTGCATTTTCATCTATCATAGAGATGTAATGAAGTGATAAAATCAGCAATCAATTGTATATCTCACTACATAGCTTGCTGTGATATGAATATGTATACATGATTTGATGTTCCAATATTCTGCATGTTCCTCTTAATTATCTATTTGTGATTTCATCTAAAGTACTACTTTCTATAGGAAATATATGAAGGTTCTAGATAATGTAACAGCAAGAATATTTATTTAAAAACCACTTCTGATGTGTGTGAGGAACATGATTATGGGTTTTTAGGCCATTACAGATATGTAGAAATTGGGAGATAACTTTGCGCAGTCTCCTTTGTCTGTCTTTATATGATGACTGAGGTAAAGTTGCCAGGTTTGGACACCACAAATGTTTCCTACAGAGCTGCTTTTGTGATGTGCAAATAAAATTAATTGAGATATTACATAAATAAAATGCTGTTTTTTTCACATTGTAAACATATTTTCATGTAATAATTGAGGAAATTGGGGTGATTTGAATGATAAATTTTATTTGTAAATGAAAATAGTATGTAGCTCTATTTTTTGGAATGTATTGACTTATTCTTAGGAGTAAACACTTGTTCATAACATATATGAGAATTACAACTGAGTGTCAGAGAATTGTCTCAGTGGGTAAAGTTGGTTGCTGCTAAGCCTGATAACATTACATCAATCTCTGGGAGATTCATATTACTCTAAATTTTTCTCTTATTTCTACATTCGAGCTGTTGCACATGCACACTCTCACATTAGCATATACAGAAATTCTTTGTAAATGTAAGTAAGTCCCATTGAGGTCACCTGAACCAAACAAATGCCTGAGTTTCATCTCTAGAACCCACATTGGAGGTGAAGATGACAGTCAGCAAAATGCTGTCCTCTCATTGCCACATACACACCATGACACAGGTACTTACACGCTAACAGAGTGCAAACATTTTAAATGATGAAATTCACAAAGTAAGATAACATGAGAACATATGAAAGGATTTGATAGACTAAATTACAGTCATTGGATTTCAAGATGTATTTCTGTTCATTGAAACAATGGTTCCTTTTCAAATTAATGTCCTGGTTTTGAATTGGAAAATGAGTGGATATTTTTTTCATTCCTTCTGTGGTTCAAAGACAGGTCATTTAAATATATATATCTCAGCTTAGCTTACTGCTGCATGCCTGTAAACCCAGCTCCTGAGGGAAAGTGGCAACCCAATCTGAATTTTATGCAGCGTGGTCTGCATAGTGAATTTCAGGAAAGCTGGGTATGTAGGGATATCCTGTCTCAAAAAGATTCCAGAATGAAAGAGTATATCTCAAATCATGGAAATGTTCCTGATATAATCTTCCTGGACTTTTCCATAAATATTCCTGTTATGCTTACTCACATTAAGAGAGCTGTGTAAACAAGGAAAATAGGAAACTGTCCAAAGTCCAGTCACAGAGGGAAAGAAATCCATTGAGCACTTCAGTAGCCATCTAGCAGGGATTCATAACATAATCTTCAAGTGATAGGAGACCAAAGTAGTAATGGGACATCTTCATCCTCTGTATTGTAATAACATGTTTGGGAGATAGAATGTTAGTAGTTCTGCTCCTCTTGCATGCCCAAATTTGGTTCCTAGCACCCACATCAGATGCATGAGAATAATGTATCTTTCCAGGTCTAGGGTATCTGATGAATTCCTATGGCCACCCAGGACACAAGCTATGAAAATGGTGAAAACCCACATGCATATTTGACTCCACATTGTAAAATAGGTTTTCTTAATATATATGTTACTTTTTATTAAAATTCATGTAATTTAGGTATATAAATTTTACTGCTGTGTATCCCAAGTACATGCAATGCATGAACTGAGGCAGAAGATAGTGTCTCCTCCATGTGATTAGAGTTACTGGCAATTGTGAGCTGTGTCTTGGATGCCTGGCATCAAATCTAGGCCATGTGGAAGAGCAGCCAGTGTGCCTAAGGACTGAGCCATTTATTCAGCTCCATAAACATGTCATTAATAGCAATAAGGTAGGAAAAGTTGATCTTCAGTTCATCTTTAAATCAGCTCTGATGACCAAGAAGAAGGAGAAGATTGATGGCTTAAGAAACTTAGAATTGGTTCTTAAAGAAGTTTCTAAGCCAAAATCTCCACAAAAATAGGGAAGTATCCAAAAATGATCAGGACAGAAACTTATAATACCAAGTGATTAAAAAGTGCCTGACCACTTGACCAAAGCCACAAGACTGAGTTTTTCTTGCATGTATTAAATAGGCAGCAATGGGAACCCAGAAGGACACATGTCAGAACACATACCCCTGCTTGAGATTGTGACTACTCTAAAGAAAGAAAAACAACTTGAAGACATGAAGACCAACTTTTCTGAAACAGACTGTATTCTGCTTCCCTGATGCCTGCAAAACATTCAGTTAGGAGCCCAAAGTGTAGACTCCATAAGAGGTTGTGGTCAGAGGAACCTGAGGGTCAAACAGATGTTACTATAAGGCTGGAAAAATCAGGTGTTTACAAAGACCTGTGGAAAATGGAGGAATTTTTAAGGAGGGAGCTTTGGATGTTAAAGTGGTACTTTTACACAAGAAATACTACTCATCAATTAAAAGCAAGGAAATCATGAAATTTGCAGGCAAATGGTGAGATCTAGAAAAGATCATCCTGAGTGAGGTATCCCAGAAGCAGAAAGATACACATGGTATATACTCACTTTTAAGTGGTTATTAGACATGTAATATAGGATAAACATACTAAAATCTGTACACGTAAAGAAGCTAGGCAAGGAAGAGGACCCAGGGAAAGATGATCAATCCTCATACAGAAAGGCAAATGGGATAGACAGTGGAAGAAGGTGAAAACAAGGAACAAGATAGGAGCCTACCACAGAGGGCCTCTGAAAGACTCTACCCAGCAGGATATTAATGCAGATGCCGAGGCTTATAGCCACTTTGGGCAGATTGCAGGGAATCTTATGAAAGAAGGGGAGATGAAAAGACCTAGAAAAGTCTAGAGCTCTACAAGGAGAACAACAGAACAAAAAATCTGCACTCAGGGGATTTTTCTGATACTGATACTCCAACCAAGATCCATGCATGGAGATAACCTAGAAACCCTGTACAGGTGGAACCCATGGCAGCTCAGTCTCCCAGTGGGCCTCATAGTAAGGGGAACAGGGGCTGTCTTTAACATGAACTCAGTGGCTGGTTCTTTGATCACCTCCCAATGATGTGGGGCAGCCTTACCAGGCCACAGAGGAAGACTAGGAAAGACAGTCCTGATGAGACCTGATAGGCTACTGTCAGATTGAAGGGTAGGAGATCCTCCCCTATCAGTGGACTGGGGAAGGGGAATGGGAGGAGATGAGGGACTGAGGGAAGATGGGATTGTGGGGATGAGGGTGGGAGCTCAGCTGGGAAACAAAGTGAATAAATTGTAATAAATAAATTATATTTAAAAAATTGTTTCAAGGACATTTGGTGTGTAATGAAATATGCACACAATGGGCCTTATGCCCTGGAAGAGAAATAAGTGCTCTCATAGACGGCAGGAATTTCTCCAAAGTCCAAATTTAGTAGACTATCTCCCTTTCTAACCTTGGAGTGGAAGGTCAGGTGTGGATAGGCCTGGGCCTTTTGAGTCATTTGATCTATGTTTACCCAGGAGAAGAGCTGTTACTTGACCTGAGTTAGAACTCAGTGGTTTAGCTAATGATGGACTGTAGGAAGTCCTAGTAACCAGGAACACCATTAAGTGGCAGCCTGAGACTTCTTTTCTGGATTTTTCTCTGATGCAGCTGTGGTAGCTGTGAAGGAGATCTCAAGCCATACCATGCTGAGAGTTGGTCCACTCTCCATACCAGCCAAAGCAGGTTGGCTGAGCTTTCAGTCTGATATGCTGATACTGGAATAGTGTACAACAAGCCACACTACAGCTCTGTTGGTACACAGGGTGATGTTAATGAGGATCCCTTTGAGAGGTGGGGGGGCGCTGCAACCCTGGCAATAGGAGGTGATGGTGCTCATGATATCCTTGTTAAGTGTGCATGCCCTGACATTGCATTTGATATGCAGTAACAGGACAGTTTGAAAAAAAATGAAAGTTTTATAAAAGCCTGAAAATTACCTTTGAACTACAGCTTTCTGTGATAATTTTTACATTTTGTTTAGAAATTGGTAGAACAGAGGAGACAGAAGCAACCCTTTGGCAATATTTAATTAGATTCTCTTTACCTTTCCACTACTACCATCCACAGTTGTGTGACTCAGGAAAATTCAATTCCAGGTACAAAAGAAACTGCTGAGCAGCAGAGGTTTCTCAAGTGTGCATGCATTATGCAGATAGATAGAGCAGATTTCACATGTTTGCTATCACCTATATGTCAGGAAGCTGACATGAAAGTATACTTCAACATTGTTTTGTGTGCGGACATTGCTGTGGCTGAGTTTTGTGGAATCACAAAGAGACTTAAGGAGCTAGAGACATAGCCCACCTTTCTGACCACTTCCATTTACAGAGAGAAGTATAGAACATGGGACCTCTCCTTTTTGGAAGATAAATAAGTAATGGTAGCTGGAAAGCCAATAATATAATAGTTTAGGCTGTCATGCTGAATTTATTTTTTTGTGAGTTGTGAAATCTGAGTTTGTTTAATTTCAACATACATACGTAACAGTGGTCAAATTCACATTCTATCTGTTTCCTTAAGTCATTTGATGAAAACTTGAATATATTTAGGGGATTATGCTTTTGTGTTTTTGTCTGCATCCAGTTATTCTTTCATTAATATTGTATACCTTTTGATTCTTATAGTTTCAGGTAGGTACAAAAGTCACATTGTACAAGTGTGTGTCTAAAATTTCCTCATAATCCTATTGAGAATTCTGAGTTTTTCACATAGTACATGGTTTTGGAATCAGTTTTCCTGTAATAAATCATTAGGAATTTTCTTTGGATTGCTTTTAATTCAATCTTCAAATTGAAAGTTAATTTTTTAAATCTTTTTCTTTTGAAAAAAATATGTTTAATGGTGGTGTTTATACTTGTTTGAAAGGGTAAAATATATTATTATATAATCATTAATTTCACATAAACCACAAGTACATGCCATTGAAGATTATTTGATATAAGGTACAAAGTGATACAAAGTGACTTTACTGTTGAGTTCAGTGACACAGAATACATTAACATGGTCACATAGTAACTACATTATGTAGAGTTTTCATAATAGGACAGAATTGCTGTGGATTCATTAGATTTTCCATGTACATGAAATTGGTATTGTGAAGTGTCACAGTTCTCATGCTCATTGCAGTTATATTCATAACACAGCCACAGAAGACATGGCACAGACTTAGAAAAGCCCCATTGACCCATCCCATTTGACGGGCTAGTCGAACAGGGTCTACCTGAAAGAGGGAGTAGAAATGGGGGGGACAGAGAGGCGAAGAATGGTGACCAAAACAGGCTTTTTGAACAAGGTCTTAGTTTACTGAATGTGCAAACAACATTTATAAAGCAAAGGGTACAAGCAAATTTTTTTTCACAGTAGCCACACATCTGCACCACCTGGCAAGGCATCCAAGAAATTCACTCAAGGTTACACAAAGTTTGCTGTCTGGTTCTCAGGGTTGTAGGGAGCTTGCTATCTACTTCTCAGGCTCTGAACACTCTGCTTGCAGAGACTGCCAAGACTGTCTCTGAAAAATGGAACTTAGTTAAGACCTGCATCTGCCAAGGCCCGGAGGCAGAATTCCAATTACCAGACTCCTTCACCCCATGTTTGATAATTATGTCTCTGTGATATTCCTGAAAATCTAGGCAGTATAATATATGGGTTCCCCCATCCCCTTAGCTTCAATTTAAAGCATATATTCTCTTGGCACTCCCAAATATTCTGTACCATCAAGTCGCAGGACAACTTTTCTGCCTCAGTTGGTGGTGAGGTTTCTCTTCCCATTGTGTGTAGAGAATTTTCTTTCCCCCAAGAGGCTGGAATATAGGGATGAAGACTCCAAGCCTGTACATGCTCATCTTCTGTATATTCAGCAAAGCTCTGTGGAAGTGGCCCTCAGCAATGGGGACCTTTCTCAGTTTTTAGAAAGAGAGACCTTTTTTACTACCATCAGCTTGATTTGTTTAGGGATATCTACAGGGCCAAGGAACCAAGACATCAATTGATTGTAACACAATTCCAGCACTGAAAACCTTGTCTGACAATAAAAGATGGTCAGTTCAGACTCTGTATCCTTTGTTACTAGGACTTTTTACTAGGGATGCAATCATAGACTCCATGAAGTTGCCACAAAACTTTTTTTTCCACTCTAAGCAGCAAAATTATCCTGATTCCAGCTGTGTCTTCCTGTAGACTTTCTCTCCCTCCATTACCTGATGTTTTCTGCTCCAGTATATCCACAGCATCTATTCTTTCTCTCCTTCCCAGAGAGCTCCAATTTCTACCATCTTGTTTACCTAACACTCTGGATCTGTGGAATTTTAACTTGAAGCAGTGTGTCACTGTGGAGGCAGACTTTGAAGTCTTCTATGCTCAAATAAGTCCGTTTTCACAGTCTCTTTTTTGCTTCAGATCAAGATGTAAACCTTGTAGATTCTCCAGAACTATACCTGCCTTTACTTTGTCAGGTTTCCCACCATGAAAATAAAGCAGTAAACCTCAGAAAAAAGACAGCCAAAATTAATGTTTTATTTTATAAGAGATGCCATGGTCATGGTGTCTCTTCAAAGCAATGGAAACTGTAACTATGAATGAAGTTGCTACCAGGAGCTGGGGTATAGCAGCAATAGTCCTTTCCATGTGTTTCTTTGGAAGAATGTGGATTTTTGTAAGTTTGGATTAGGAAAATATTTGGAGAAGTGGAATAAAGGGAGTAGTGACCTCAGGGGAATACTCCCAGTGGCAAAGCTTCCATCATATAAAAGTAAAGCTTAGAGTCATGCATGGTGGTATATACCCTCAACATCAGCACTCAGGAGAGACCAGAATATAGGTTTCTGAGCCCAAAGTCATATATGGAGCAAGTTCCAGCAGATCCAAGCTTAATCAGTGAAGAAAAACATTGGAATAAGGGAAGCTTATGTAGATTTCATTGAACATTGGTCCCAAGTTCCAGCCCCAGCAAGCAGCAGATTCAGCCAAGTAGTTCTGGCTTTAGAGTTGATAATAGAAGACAACGGTAGAATAATAATAGAGGTCAACTTTGGAAGAGTGGGGTAATGTCATTATTCCCTATGCTGAGATGGTTCACACAGGTAATCCCAGCACTCAGGGAGGCAGAGGTAGGTAGATCTCAGTGAGTTCAAGGCCAGCCTGCTTAAAAAGCCGGTCCAGTACAACTAAGGCTACACAGAGAAACTCTTGTCTAGAATAACAAAAAACAAAAATAAAACAAAAATGATTTAAAAATGAAATCAAATAACTGTATTTCAAGTAAATAAAAGCCAAATAGTTGGGTATTATAAGGGAACCTTTTAATTTATCTTTTGGAGTAAGATAAATTAAAAATATTTAATAAGAAAAATTAAAGATATTTAATTTATCTTTTCTTTGCTCTAGACCTATTGAGGTGATGAGCTCCCTCTTAACTTAAGCCACATATCTCATGGTAGCCTAAATATATAATGGAAACTGAAGATGGTTAATCTTTCTCTTGTTCTATGTGCCTTAGCTCTGGCTAGCAAGTTCATTGTTTCACTTCCATTAGAGTCTACATCTTCGGAATTCTGGTGTATTTTGATGATCACGAAGCTTAGTTATCCAGGCAAACGGTCTGAACAGCTACTGGATTCTTTAACTCTGCATAATCTTTGAGCAATTATTATAAATTAACTTCCTACATACACAGAGAAATACATTCTATCAGACCTTTTCATGTAGAGAGCCTTTTCTAATACAGCTTTGTTTTTTTCCCCCACTTTCCCATTGAGATACAAGTGCTTGCTAAAGTGGTGCTCAAAAATATCATGTGTTTCCTGCTTTTTTCCCCTGGGTTGCCTCAGACCTTCCAGGGGGAAAGTAGCTGCAGTATATTTGACGGTAGCGTTAAATCACAGAACAAAAATATCATTGCATTTTCTGAAATCTCTGTTTAATTCGTAATATACTTGGGACCCATCCACTTGAGGGACAGATTGCTCACTCTCCTGGAGGTTGAATAATGGGCTGTGCATCTATCCACCTTGATTCCAGTAGGAAGAGGGAATGTGCCTACTGAGTGCTAGAAGACAGAAGGTAGAGAGAAGGTAGGGGAGGACAGGTACAAATGATACTGAAATAAAAATCTCTGAGATCTGGAAAAGGTCTGGTCCTAAAATGGAAGCATGGGCCAGGAATCACAAAGCTTTGTCCCTTCGGTACACTCTAACCTTAAAGAAGGTGCTCATGTCACTCAATACTGACTGGCCAATCAGGACTGTGAGGTCATCCCTTCAGAGGAAGAGGTGGATTCTTCCTGGTGCAATATTGCACATACGCTCTGTAGGTGAGCAGCTTTTAAAAGCTGGTGTCCTGTGGTCCATTTGAGGCTGCTGTGTGCTGTGAGGATATTTCAGGCGAGTTCCAAAGTCACATTGTGGTGAGTGTGTGGATACTGACCCCAACCTATGGAACAGGAGGCTGAAGAGCAGGACCTGCTTTATTGGGTATTTCAGAGTCTGGTTAGGAACCTACATGAAGTCACAGGAGGGATCACTTGTCCTAGCCATGACCATAGCAGGGACATTTGAATATTTTCACTGTATTGGGTTCTGGATGGAAACCGATAAATCTCACTTCAGGAATAAAAGATTAAAATCAAAGCCTTATTTTCTGAGCTCAGGGAGTAGTCTAGTTCAGGATTGTCTAGTTCTCACAAAGGTAATCTATTTTTTATATTTAAAGATTAAATCCACAAGGTGATGGACATTGGTGAGTGTCTGGGTCATCCAATCAATATTTAATATTGTTGGCTTAGCAAGGGAGTTTCTGTTGGAGGCTTGGCCTGATCCAGCATATTTCGCCTCCAGGTCTTAAACAATTTTTCAAGACATTTGGTCTGGAATCTAAGGTCTTTAATTTATATTTGTAGACACTCAGTCCAGAGCTCAAGGTGATAAAGGAATGAAGAATTGGGTCCTTGGTCTGGAAATAAGTGAGTGCTTTGTAGTCAAGATATTTTTACAATTTAGGCACCTCCATTAAGTTAAAAGCAAGTTTAATCAGTTAACAGATAATTGGGAAAATGTTATAAGGAGCCCAGAGGGAGATGGCTCTGCAAACTTGGCAATTCTCAATATCATATGGGAAAAAATAAACCCAGAATTGACAAAACAAGCCTGTACAAGAAAAGATTTTCTAGAGGTTATCCTCATCCCAGATCTCAAAGCTGTACTTTAGAGCAATAGTAATACAAAACAGCATTGTAATGGCACCTGTACTTTAAATCTTTAAGGGGTGTGCATTTACTTATTAGTTTATGGGAGCCAAAGCTATTTACTGAAGCCTAAGCCAAATAGTGAGCCAAAGCTATTTACTGAAGCCAAAGCCAAATAGTGAGCAAAGGTCATTTAGTGGCAACCTAAAGCTATTTAGTGAAAGAGTTATTTAGGATCCTAAGTCATGGGTGATAGATTTGTGAGGACATCCGTCTGTCAGTTTTAGAGCATCCATGAGAAATCTTAAGAAAACATCCTTACGGTATCTTGCAGGTGCAATATTCAAGCCATGGAAGCACTCTTACTGTCTCCTGCAAGAGTAATTAAGCCTTCACCCTTTCCTGCCTTCTCCCTATATAAGTTGGGTAAAATTTCTAATAAATGAGGCTTTGATCAGACAAGAAGACTTGGCCTCCTTCAGGTCTTTCTGTCCCACCATTCTTTTCACCCCATTCTCCCTTAGGACCCGATGAACTTCCGTGGGTCAGGACAATTAGTAATTTTCATTAAATCATATTAAGAAGTTGAGGACAAAATAAATATAGTGGAATCAAATGCTGTCTCAGTTTCAGGCCTAGCTTGAAGGTATGCAGTCAGCCAATGCTACCTTGGCTATTGTTTCTGCTTATCAACCTTAACAGCCCTGGCTTTACTATTAAGAGTGTACTTTTCTTAACTTTAAATTATTCTCCAAGATTTTGTACATCACAGAAATTAGCAAAAACATCTTCTCAAACCTTGTTAAACAATCTTTTTAAAAATTCTTTCTAAGTATAACAGTCATTGATACAACCTACAACTATGGTTCCTTTCAAGGCCAGTGGTTAATTCATTAATCTGCTCCAGCTTGATCTGCGAAAAGAGATCAAGAGAAAAGAGATCAAGCATTGTTAAAAATTTAAATGCCAGTGATATTGCCCAGTGAGGGGGCTAGGAGCATCTGTAGAGTTTTTATACAACTCTTGTTATGAGGGATATGGACATCATAATGTCATCAAACAGAGTTATGTTCCACAACAGCACAAAGTCCTCAGTATAAACAGCTCTTGGGGTTATGCTTCTCCAATACAAACTCATCATCATGACTATGCTAACATTGGAGCTAAATTCAATGAGTGCTACAGATGTTTTGCTGTTGCTCCTGCATGGCTCTCAACAGGACCAGGTAACCAAAATAGTTTGCCTATATATGGGGGAGGGAGGAATGAGGTTAGCTCAGGCCCTGGGAAGGAGAATTCATGGTATTGGGTGGGCAATGCCAGCCTTGAGGACCATATAACATGGAAGAACTGAAGGATTGCTGGGAGAAAATTGGCAGCTAGGTCTGTTTTGATATGTTAAATACGAACCTCTGCCATTTGTTCCCGTATGAAAACCTACATCTATGGAAATATAAACTTCAGAGAGATCAGGATGGTCTCCATTAGGTAATGATTAAAAAATGAACTCACCAGGAAGAAAGGTGGCAAAGACAAAGATTCTAATTTTCTTTCCTTTCTTTATATCTTCTTTCTTTTCTTTGAGGGAGGGCAGGTACCCAGACAGGTCTCAAATTTTTGCTATCAAGTTTTGTTTTTCTAATTCATTTTTATTTTATTAATCATTTTTATTTTTTCACAATTTATTCATTGTATACACCTATTAAAGGCCACTCCCTCAACTCCTACTGGTCCCACACTCCTTCCCTCTTTCCCCCAAACCCTTTCCCCTAGTCCACTCAAAAGAGGAGTTCCCATCCTCTGCCATCCATCCACACATTATTAGAACACTACTCAGCTATTAAAAACAGGGAAATAAAATTTCTGCTCTTATTACTTCTGCATAGACCACTATCTTACCTCAGAAGATTTCATAATATGAAGCTTGCCTGCAAGCTTACTGTGAAATAAACACTAGGTATAAGTCATTTTAGAGAGTCCCACCTGTTTGACCCGACTTACCATCTCACATCCAGAAACATGTGAAATTTGAAATGCTATGAAGTGTGAAACATTTTTTCACAAGCATTTCTTAGAACGTGGTTCTCTTGCTGCCTGGAGGCTGCTTCCCACAAGCCCAGGAAAGAAGGAGGGCCAGAAGATGAGGTATAAAGCTTGGAAGACACCCACAAGAATAACAGTGATCAGAACACTCTGAGAACTACCTCAGAAAGTAAGTTCAACTTTAATTCTAGAAAACAGAGGGTTTGTATCCCTTGGGGAGTGACTGGGATGGTCTAAGGATAGGTGTGGATAATTGTTTAAAACTGGGCACTTCAAGGATGCTTGATTTACATTAAAAAGCACATTCCTATAATATGAACAAGAACATGGAACCTAATTATCCTATATTTGAAGGGAGAGGAGAGTTATCAGGGATCTGTGTCAAAGGCCATATATCAAATTTGGTTGGTGGCATCTATGTCTAAAGACACTCTCCAGATGATGTCAGGCAGAGAAAACTCACCCTTGCCATAGTTATACAACTAGGCCAGCAGCAGGGTCATACATAGAAGAGAAAGCCTCCTCCCTCACATCTCAAAATTCAGTCTGGGTTGTGATGGTTTTCAATAGAACCCTGGAACAATAGGTATGTGTACAGAAAGAAACTGCTAAAGGCTACCACTGTTGTGATACTCTCAGAGAACTTCCTGGCTGGTGTTAGTTCACCATTCCCTACATATTCATCCACTGGACTAAAAGTTTCTTGTGTAAAGTGAGGCAACTGAAAACAGTAAATGTTGAGAAACAGGATTATCAATAAGTCTTCCCAAAACATTTTATTATATAATACTGTTGCATGAAATTGATATTCATCATTCATTGTATTCTTTTTAAAAATAAGTTTATTTACTTTACATTCCAATCATAGTCCCCTCCCTTCTCTTCCCAGCACTACCCTCCATTCCTATTGCCCCTATTCCCTTTCCCCTTCAGAAAAGTGAGGTCATTTCCATTGAGCTAGTTTTTCAGTTCTGTTGGATCTCAGTGGACCAAAGAAAACAAAGGCCTTTCCACATTGCTTATAGTCACAGAATTCCTCTCCAGTAAGGATACTTTTATAATGATGATGACTCTAGATTTGTGCAAGGCCTAACCATTTTAACACATTCATAAGTTTTCTCTCCAGTATGAATCATTTCATGATGATGAAAATTATGGAAATATGGAATGGTTTCACCATGATAAAAGCAGTTGTAGGCTTTCTGTCCATTAGGATTTCTTTCATGAGTGTGAAGATGACTCTGAAGTGCAAAAGTTTATTCACATTGGTTGCAGTCATACAGCTTCTTTCCAGTATATGTTCTTTTATGTATTAAAAGATATTATATGCAAACTTTGCCATATATTTATATTCATATGGTTTCACTCCAGAATAGGAGATGAATATGACATGGAAAGGCTTTATCACACTAATTACCATCACCAGGCTTCTCTCCACTGTGTGTTTTTTCTTGTTTTTGGATACTACTCTGATGTGCAAAGACTTTATCCCATTGGGTATATTCATAAGGTTTCTTTCGAGTATGTGTTCTTTTATGTCTTATGAGATTACTGTTTTCTACAAAGGCTTTACCACACTGGTTACATTCATAAGGTTTCTCTCCAGAGTGTGTTCTTTTATGGCTTAAGAGAGTACTGTTTTGTGCAAAATGCTTTACACACTGGTTACATTCATAAGGTTTCTCTCCGGTGTGTGTTCTTTTATGGCTTAAGAGAGTACTGTTTTGTGCAAAGGCTTTACCACACTGGTTACATTCATAAGGTTTCTCTCCAGTGTGTGTTCTTTTATGTGTTTTTTATTTACCACACTGGTTACATTTATAAGGTTTCTCTCCAGTGTGTGTTCTTTTGTGGCTTATGACTGTTTTCTGCAAAGGCTTTACCACACTCATTACATTTATAAGGTTTCTCTCCAGTGTGTGTTCTTTTTATGGCTTATGAGATGACTGTTTTGTACAAAGGCTTTGCCACACTCATTACATTCATAAGGTTTCTCTCCTGTGTGTGTTCTTTTATGGCTTAAGAGAGTACTGTTTTCTGCAAAGGCTTTGCCACACTCATTGCATTCATAAGGTTTCTCTCCAGTGTGTGTTCTTTTATGGCTTAAGAGATGACTGTTTTCTGCAAAGGCTTTACCACACTGGTTACATTCATAAGGTTTCTCTCCAGTGTGTGTTCTTTTATGTCTTATGAGATTACTGTTTCTGCAAAGGCTTTACCACACTCATTACATTCATAAGGTTTCTCTCCAGTGTGTGTTCTTTTATGGCTTATGAGATGACTGTTTTCTGCAAAGGCTTTGCCACACTCATTACATTTATAAGGTTTCTCTCCAGTATGTGTTCTTTTATGCCGTATGAGCTGACTGCTTTTTGCAAAGGCTTTACCACATTGATTACATTTGTAAGGCTTCTCTCCAGTGTGTGTTCTTTTATGCCATTTGAGTATAGTGATATAGGGGAAGGCTTTCCCACAAAGAGTGCATTTAAAGGGTTTCTCTCCAGTATGACTGCTTTCATGCCTGCAAAGAAAATTGGCACATGTGAAAGATTTACCACAGTCATTTTATTACACAAATAAATATATTTATCTATATGAATTAATTTCATAATTTGGTCTAATGGTAAAGAAGAATCAAATTTTAGTTTTATCACTTTATTTACATTCACGGTATTCCCCTTCATTATGGGTATTTTTGAAGATCCCTGTGATGGTAAGAGCATTTGTTATGTGGATCTCTTTTATAGCATCATTTTTCTATAAGAGGTTTTCTCCTATATATGAAGAGTATTGTAAGAATTCAGAGTTTCACCACACCAATCCCATTCACAAATTTTTGTACTGTATGAATGATACTTCATTTACAAAGTGAGCCAAGACAAGCAGAATTTCCAAATTCCTAGTATTCATAAGTATTTTCAGCAATATGAGTTTGCTGATGAATTCTCAGTGAAGTTGCAAAACCAATTAACAGTAACCATTTATCACATTCAGAAAATTTACTCAGTCGGGACTACTACCAAATCAATTGTTCTTGGAGAAAGACAGGGACACTGCTTCTTTCAATATCCCTATGCTCATGTGTCTTAGAATCATTTTGACATATGATATACCAGTTTAATTTACAAAAATAATAAAGATTCCCATATTGAATTAACACAGTTTGTTTTTTGTTCATCATAGACATGTCATATAGGGATTAAGGTTTCTCCAAAACAATATTCTTGATTCTCATAAGCTGCTCCTTTCACTAAACTTTACAATGTTGCTGCATGAAAATGAGTAACACTGGTTCTAATATGAAATTTTTGCTTATTAGAAGGTTTTGGACATATACTGACCATCAATTCATTGTGTATACCTCTTACAATATCTGAGTAGATAGAATAAGACTAAACAGATTGGCAGTTCAAGTCAGTAGCTGTAATGTCCATATGATTCAAATGGTATTTTTGTTACAATATTATTTTATTTTCTTCTATCTTAGGGGAGTGCCTTGTAAACACAAATAAGATGCCTGACATTGAAGTACATGGAATTATGAGATTTTAATGATCATCAGTACACTTAAAGCAGTGCTGTTTTTACACTTTTGCTTTTCTTTAAAACTTCCAGGACACAGCCATGTATGCTGGTACATGCCTTCAATCCCAGCACTTGTGGAGGCAGAATCTGGCAGATCGGTGTGATTTTGATGTCAGGCTGGTATAACAAGTAAGTCTAAGACAGTCACAGATGCTCAGAAAAAAAAATCTATTTCAAAAACAGAAAATAAAAAGCAGCCAATAAACAAACAAACAAACAAACAAAAGACAAACAAAAAACACCAAACTTCCAGGACACATTAAAATTTAAGATTTATATCTGTATCAACATGCACATAAAGTTACCTTTTATTACTTGTAGAACTTTGAAAATGTTCTTCAATATTATGGTCATCCCAATTGTAGCCTAAAATATAGTACCAGAAAATATATATTATTGGAAATATCATGTTATTATTAAGGCAAAACTTAAATCACTATCTTCTGTGACCCTTAGAACCATGCCTGATTTATTTACCTCATTCCTCCTCATTCTCAATTGGAATTACAGAAGATGATCAATAACAAAGTAAGAGTTGTCTCTTTATTTTTAAAGTGAAAGAAAAATTGCAGTCCTACCTATAGCAGTGAGGTTTTCACAGGTCTCTAGCATCACATCTTTGTAGAGTTGCTTCTGGGAAGGTTCCAGCAAGGCCCACTCTTCTTGGCTGAATTTCACATGCACATCATTGAAGGTCACCAAATTCTAAAATATGCCATACATTTGTACAACAGAAACAGTGGCAACAATATAATTTATACTTCATTGTCAATATAATCATATAATTCTACTGCTTCTTCAATTTATTTTCTGACACAGAAATGTGAATGTTATACAGTTGGGTGCTGTGCATGATGTGAAGTAGGGGAGTTGAAACAGCCTAAAGGTTAGATTGAAAAAAAAGAAAAAAAAAGTAGGCGTGCTTCAAAAACCTGTGTTTCATCAGTTTGTAAGACATGAATATAAAGTAGCCATTAGTTGGGTTCTTGAGCAATCAGTCACTTGGGTGAGTAGGTCAGGACCCTGTCATGATACAAGTGGAAGGACAAAACACAGTCATGATATTTTATATAGCAATAAATGAGATGTGTTGATCAGGGGACACTGAACAGATGGGTAACATCAGTCAAAAGACAACATGGTACTGAATATTATGTTTTGACCAGGGCTCAGGGATGTGGCATATCAGTATGTGAAGAGGGGGGCTCATATATTTGTGGAAGGGAAAGTGGACTACAGTGAATACATGGATAAAAATAATGTGAGTGGCAAGCAACAACAATCATAGCCAATAACACCATATTTCTGAGTGACCAGACAAAAGAAAAGGAATAGAACACGTGATTATTCTTTGATCATTGTTTTGTATATCCTCACTAAATAATGTAATCTGTAGATTAAAAATAAAGATTAAAACTTTTCTATTAAAAAAAGAAGTGTTAATGTCATCACTAAGTCATTTTAGAAGAAAACAGAATAACAAGTTTTAACTGTATCATATCTGAACTCTTTGAATAGGATATAGCTTTGGAATAGACATGGCAATTAATGTGGACAAAGGCAAACAGAGAGAAGAGTGTGAAATAGAGAGACAGAGACATAGAGACAGAGACACACAGGGAGAGAAATTAACAGATGAACAATACTAAGTACAGATCAGAGAAATTTATTAACAGTTACTAACTACAAAAAATGGTGGACAAGCTGGGTGTATTCTGTCATGCCTTCAATTCCATCACTCAGGAGGCAGACGCAGGTGTATCTTATTGAACTAGATGTCAGCATTATCTATTCAAAGAGTTCTAGGACAGCCAGACCTATATAGTAAGACAGAGCCTCCCCTAATAGTCAAACAAACAAACACAAAATATTGAAACAACTCAGAGGTCTTTACTGAAGCCTCTACAAGGAATTATACATTCACTCCTGTTGTATATTTATTTTCCAGAAATCTGCACTGCCCCAGCTTAAACTGTAACTTCAATGATATCTTACTAAAAGGGAATGCATGTTAAAACAGGTAAAAATAGAAGACAAAAATATTAGCAGTATAAATGCTGATCATAAATGAGCAACATAAGATAGGAGAGATGGCTCAACAGTGAGGAGCTCTTACTGCTCTTGCAAATAATTGGGCTCAATTGTTAGTGTTTACCTGGGACCTGCTACTTTTAATTGCTATACGTTTATGAGTTCTGAAGACATCTTCAGACTACTGTGAGGATTAGGCACACAAGAGGTGTATATTCATGCATACAATCAAAATACTCATATTCAGTAAAAATTAAAAATAGATCCCAGATGGTTGGGCTGATTGCACACTGTGTCTGATAAGCTGGGTAGCAGAGACTGCACAGTGATCAATAGTTGGATCTGTGGGCCCGCAAACACCACTTACTGTGTTTCCAAGGTAAGAAGAAAACCAATGATGAGGGAAAACAATCGAGTCCAACCGCAGAGCACCCAGCTAATCTCTGGAAAAATCCCTTGGATATTGCAGCAGGAATAAGGTTTTCAAGCAAATGAATCCAAGAAGCAAGCAGGAGTAGCTATTCTAATATCTAATAAAACAGATTTTCAACCAAAATTAATTGAAAGGGATGAGGGAGAGGGAATCCAAGATGGCATTGCCAGGAGGAACAGGACAGGAACAGGACAGCAATGTTGGTACAGCAACTAAAAGACTGGACTCTGGGCCCTAAAACAACAGCAATAATGTTTCCCAGGTGAGAGGAAACTCCATGGTATGGGGATCACTCAATTCCACTCTCAGGTCACTCAGTGAGAACCCAGAAAATATCCCAGGCACAGGATACACCTGTGTGTCCTGATCAACTTCCCAAGCCATACTGTGTGCTCCAGGGCACCAGAGACTGGGAGCTCCAGTCTCAAAAAAAAAAAAAAGGGAAGAAGAAAGTGGTAGACTGGTGGGTGCACAGCTGCCAGCCTTGAGTGGGCCTCCAGTCACTAGACCTGCATGCCTTACTCTCCATCAAAGACAGAACTGTGTGCCCCAGGACACTAGAAGATGGTTTTCCCTAACTGAAGAAAACCCCACAGCCAGGGAAAGAGCAGGTCCCAGCTTAGAGCACTCAGCCAACTCCCCCCACACACACACACACTACCACCACCACAAATGGCAACATTCTTGGAAATATTCTCAGGTTCTTTCCCAGTCACCAGCTTGGTAGCCATCTGGCATGTGCCTACCCATTCTACACACCATGTCAAACACCACAGACTAGGTCTTCATGTCGGGAGAAAACCCAAAGGTGGGGAAAACATCTGGCCCTACCTCAGGACACCTAGCTCTGGAAAAGTTTCTGGTTATTCACAGGCTCTAGACTCTAGCCTCCTGCTGCACATGTGAGAGCAGTGCTCAGCTGCCACGGAATACTGCTTGAGTCCTGGGGCACAGAGCTCTAACCTCAGACTTATAGAAGCCTGGGATTCCTGAGATCAACCCCCAGATACTGCTCCAAGGGACAACAAGTTATCCCTAACTAAACTGACCAAAGCATGGGGTACCCAGGTTACATCTGCAACTTACTAAATTTACAGCAAGAAAGCCAGAAGCATGACAACTGTCTCCAGGACTTCTCTGGGTGAGAGGAGAGCCCCATTGACTAACAAACACCACAATTACCGCTCAAGTCTCTATGCCTCTGGTGATTTTTGGCAATTCCTGAAAAATACCTGCTATTCAGTGACTGTACCCCAAAAGCTTAGGAGGCCTCCTTCAGGAACAATCATCTTCCTGTAAAGGGGATTATCCCCACCATAGGATTCCAGGAAGCACCAGAAACTAACACCCAACACCTAAGATAGCCAAATGGGTAGAGGCAAGTGTAAAAGCCCAAAAAGACAGAGCAATATAGCATCTCCATAACCCATTTATTCAGGGGCAAGCAGCCCTGGACACACCAGGGTAAATGAAATTCAAGAAGATGACCTTACATCTGTGCTTATGAACAGGACAATAGAGGAAAAAAAATAAACTGTGTAAAGACCTAGATGAAGATAAAGTCAAACAGATTATTGCCATTTGCAAAGAAATGGAGGAAGATTAAGTCAAACAGATTATGGACATCCTTAAAGAAATACAGGAAGTTGCAGCCAAACAATCTGTGGCCTTTAGAGAGGAAATACTTAAATCACTAAAAGATATTAAAGAAACAGAGGATTGTTCGAACAAACAGCTGACGGAATTGAAGGAAAATAAAGTCAGAGAAGTGAAGGAAATCAATAAAATGGCTCAAGATCTGAAAAGAGAATTGGAAAAAAATAAAGAAAACACAATTGGAGAAAACTGTGGAGAGAAAGAACTTAGGGAGGAAAAGAGGAACTACAGAGTTAAGCATAAGCAATAGACTACGAGAGATGGAAGAAAGAATCTTAGGTGTGGAAGACACAATGGAAGAAATAGATGTAGCTATCAAAGAAAATGTTAAATCTAAAATTTCTTAACAGAGACCATCCAAGAAATCCAAGACAACATGAAAAGCAAAACCTAAAAATAATAGGAATAGAGGAAAAAGAAGATTCCCTCCTCCAAGGCCCAGAAAATATTTTCAACAAAATTATAGAAGAAAATTTCCCCAACTTAAAAGAGAGGTCTATAAGACTACAAGAGGCCTACAGAATACCCAATAAATTAGACCAGAATAGAAAATCCTCCCACCACATAATAAACAGTAAGTATACAGAACGAAGAAAAAATACTAAAAGCTGCAAAGGAAAAAGGCCAAGTAACATATGATGGCAAACCAATCAGAATCACACCTGACTGTTCATCAGAGACTATGAAAGCCAGAAGGCCCTGAACAGATATCATGCAGACCCCAAGAGAACACAGATGACCACCCAGGCTACTATACCCAGCAAAAGTCTCAGTCATCATAGATGGAGCAAACAAGATATTTAAGGACAAAAACAAATTTAAACAATACCTACCCACAAATCCAGAGGTACAGAAGCTCCTAGAAGGAAAACTACAACCCAGGAAAGCTAACTACATTCAGGAAAACACAGGAAAGAAATAATGTCATTACAGCCAAACTAAAAGTAACCAAGCACACAAACACACAACCACAAGCAACATCAAAATAAAAGGAACTAACAGCCACTGGTCATTAATTTCCCTCAACATCAATGGACTTCACCCTCAAATAAAGACACAGACTATCAGGATGGATATGTAAACAAGACCCAACAATCTGTTGCATACAAGAAACACATCTAAGTCACAAAGATAGACATTACCTGAGAGTAAAAAGCTGGAAGGTTCCAAGCAAATGGACCCAAGAAACATGCAGGAGTAGCCATTTTAATATCTAATAAAGTAGATTTTCAACCAAAATTAATCAAAAGACATGAGGAAGGTCATTTCATACTCATCAACGGAAAATTCCATAAGAAGAAATCACAATTCTGAACATCTATGCTCCAAATACAAAGGTACCCATGTTTGTAAAAAGAAACATTAATAAAACCTAAACCACACAAATCCCCATACATTACTACTGGGAAACTTCAACACCCTACTCTCAACAAAGGACAGGTAAACAACAGAAATTAAACAAAGAAACAATAGCTCTAATAAAGGTCATGTATAAAATGGACCTAACAGATATCTACAGAATCTTACACCCAAAGACAAAAGAATTTACCTTCTTCTCAGCACCTCATGGAACCTTCTCCAAAATAAACCATATCGTTGGTCACAAAGTGAGTCTCAACAGATATAAGAAGATTGAAATAATGCCTTGTATCCTATGTAATTACCATGGACTAAAGCTGGACTTCAACAACAACAGAAATAGCAAAAAGCCTACACTCACATGGAAACTGAACAACTCACTACTAAATGACAGCTGGGTCAGGGAAGAAATAAAGACAGAAATTAAAGTCTTCCTAGAATTCAATGGAAATGAAGACACAACACAACCAAATTTATGGGAGACAATGAAACCAGTGCTAAGAGGAAAGTTCATAGCACTAAGTGCCATCAAGAAGAAATTTGTAACATCTCACACAATCAACTTCATAGCTCATCTAAAGGCCCTAGAAAAAAAGAAGCAGACACACCAAAAAAGAATAGACACCTGGAAATAATCAAACTCAAGACTGAAATCAATAAATTAGAAACAAATAAAACATTTAAAAGAATCAATGAAACCAAGAGCTGGTTCTTTGAGAAAATTAACAAGATAGACAAACCCTTAGCCAACCTAACTAAAAGCAGAGAGAGATTATCCAAATTAACAAAATCAGAAATGAAAACGGGACAAAAAAAAGACACTAAGGAAATCCAAACAATCGTTAGGACTTACTTCAAAAGTCTATATGCCACAAAATTTGAAAATCTAAATGAAATGGACAATTTTCTTAATCAATTCCACTTACAAAAGCTGAATCAAGAGCAGGTAAATCAATAAAATAGTCCTTTTTCCACTAAGGAAATAGCATTCCTCAAAAGACTCCAATCCACAAAAAGCTCAGGACCAGATGGATTCAGTGTAGAATTCTACCACACCTTCAAAGAAGAGGTAACTCCAGCTATCTTCAATTTATTCCACAAAATAGGAATAGAGGGAACTACGAAACTCATTCATTGAAGCCACAGTCACCTTGTAACCTAAACCTCACAATGACCCAACAAAGAGAGAGAATTTCAGGCCAATCTCCCTTATGAACATTGATGCAACAAAATAAATCAACAAAATACTTTGCAAAACCAAAACAAGAACTATGACATCAAATATATCATCCACTATGACCATGTAGGCTTCATGCCAGGTATGCAGGGGTGGTTCACTATACAAAAATCCATCAATGTGATCCACAATATTAAAAAATTGAAAGAAAAAAAAACATGATAATCTCCTTAGATGCTGAAAAAGCATTTGAAAAAAATCCAGCATCCATTCATGTTTAAACTATTGGAGAGATCATGGATACAAGGCACATAAATAAACATAGTAAAGGCAATATACAGCAAGCCTGTAGCCAACATCAAGCTAAACGGAGAGAAACTTACATCAATCCCACTGAATTCAGGGACAAGGCAGGGCTGCCCACTTTCTCCATATCTCTTCAACATAGTTCTTGAAGTCCTTGCTAAAACAAGAAGAAAATTAAAGGAGACCAAAAGGATACAAATTGGAAAGGAAGAAGTCAAAGTATCACTATTTGCAGATGATATGATAGTATACCTGAGTAACTCCAAAACTTCTACCAGGGAACTCCTACAGATGATAAACATCATCAGCAAAGTGGCCGGATACAAAATTAACTCAAGAAAATTAATAGCCTTCCTGTATACAAAGATAAAAGGGCTGAGAAAGTATTAGGGAAACAACACCCTTCACAATAGCCACAAAGGACATAAAGTACCTTGGTGTGACCATATCCAAGCAAGTCAAAGACTTGTATGAAAAAAACTTCAAGTTTCTGAAGTCTGAAGAAAGAATTAGAAGAAGATATCAGAATATGGAACTATCTCCAATACTCATGGCTTGGCAGGGTTAACATAGTAAAAATGGACATCTTACCAAAAGCAATCTACAGATTCAATGAAATTTCCATCAAAATACCAACAGAATATTTTACAAACCTTGATAGAAGATTTCTCAACTTCATATGGGATGCAATGAAAGCAGTCCGAAGACGAGTTTGAATACCAACAAAGGCCATCATAAGCTATTGGAGACATCCCATACAAGCAACTTAATGGCATACCTGAAAGACCTAGGAAAAAAGAAGCAGACACACCCAGCAAGAGTAGACCTCTAGGAAAAACCAAACTCAGGGATGATATCAATAAATGAGAAACAAAGATAATAATTCAAAGAATCAACGAAACCAAGAGCTAGTTCTTTGAGAAAATAAAAAACACAGACAAACTCTTAGCCAAATTAAGTAAATGGTAGAAAGATACTATCCAAATCAACAAAGTCTGAAAGAAAAAGATATAATAGACACTGAGAAAATCCAAAGAACCATTAACTTTTATGTCAAAAGCCTATATGCCCCAAAATTTGAAAATCTAAATGAAATATACAATTCTCTTTAAATTCCACTTACCAAAGTTGAATCAACATCAGGTAAAGATATTAAATAGTCTTATAGTGCCTAAGGCAATAGAGGCAGCCATAAAAATACTCCCAAACAAACGAATCCAAGGGCCAGATGATTTCAGAGCAGAATTCTACAAGACCTTCAAAGAAGAGCGAATACTGATATTCTCCAAATTATTTCACAAAATAGAAATGGATGCAACATGACCAAATTCCTTTGGTGAGACCGCAGTCACCTTGATAAATCCTCAAAGATCCCCAAAAAGAAAGAGAACTTCAGACCAATCTCTTTTATGAACAATGATGTAAAAATACTCAATAAAATACTTGCAAACCAAATCCAAGAACATATCAAAGATATCATCCACCATGACCAAGTAGGCTTCATCCCAGGCATGCAAGGGTGGTTAAGTATATGGAATCCATCAATGTCATCCACTGTATAAACAAATTGAAAAAAAGCCATTTTCTTAGATGCTGAAAAAGCATTTGACATTATCCATCAGTTATTCTTGTTTAAAGTCGTTGAGAGACCAGGAACAAAGGCACATATCTAAAAATAGTAAAGATAGTATACAGAAAATATACAGAATAGTATATAGCTAACATCAAACTAAATGAAAAGATTGTTAAGTCAATTCCACTGGACTTGGGTAAAAGACAAGGCTAAACACGCTCTCCAAATCTCTTCAATACATTACTCGAAGTCCTATCTAGGGCAATAAGACAACTAAAGGAGATTAAGGGGATACAAAGTGATAAGGAAGAAGTCAAAGTATCTCTATTCACAGATGATATGACAGTATACAAAAATGACCCCCAAAATTCTACTGTAGGGAACTCCTACAGTTGAAAAACACTTCAGCAAAGTGGCTGGATATAAAGTAAACTAACAACAACAACAACAACAACAACAAAAACTCAAAAAAATATACTCCTGTATGCAAAAGACAAATGGACTGAAAAAAAATTAGGAAAATAACACCCTTCACAATAGCCAGTAAAAAAAAAAAAAAAAAAAAAAAAAAAAAAAAAAAAAAAAAAACATAATGTATTTTGGTGTTATCCTCAACAAGCCAGTAAAAAACCTATATGAACAACAACAACAATAAAAATGAAAAACTTCAAGCCTCTGAAGAAAGAAATTGAAAAAGAATCCAGAAGATAGAAATATCTCTCGTGCTCCTGGATCAGTAGGATCAACATAGTAAAAATTGCCATCGTAACAAAAACAATCTACAGATTCAATAATATCCCCATCAAAATATCAACACAATTCATTAAAGAACTTGAAAGAACAATTCTCAGCTTCATATGGAAAAATAAAAAAGCCAGAATAGCTAAAACAATCCTGTACAATAGGAGATCTTCAGGAGGTATCACCATTCTTCATCTCAAGCTCTATTATAAATCAATAGTAATAAAAACTGCATGGTACTATAATAAAAACAATCAGTGGATCAATGGAATTGAAGTGAAGACCCATAAATAAACCCACACACCTATGGCCACTTGATTTTTGACAAAGAAGCCAAAACCATGCAATGGAAAAAGGACGGCATCTTCAACAAACAGTGCTGGTCTAACCTGAAGTTTACATGTGGAAAAATGAAAATAGATCCATATTTATCACCCTGCACTAAACTGCAGTCCAAGTTGTTCAATGACCTCAACATAAAACCAGATACACTAAATCTGTTAGAAAAAAAAGTGGGAAAGATCCTCGATCTCATTGGCATAGAAGGTAACTTCCTCAACAGAACACCAAGAACACTGGCTCGAAGATCAAGAATTAATAAATAGGATCTCATGAAACAAAAAGCTTCTATGAAGCAAAGAACTCTGTCAATAGAACAAAATGACCACCTACCGACTGACAAAAGATCTTCACCAACCCTTCATACAACTGAAAGAGCTAATAAACAATATATATATATAAAGAGCTCAAGAAATTAAACTCTGACAATCCAAATAATCCAATTTAAAAAAGGGGTACAGAACTAAACAGAGATTTCTCCACAGAGGAATATCAAATGGTGGACATTAAATGCTCAATATCTGTAGTCATCATGGAAATGCAAATGACATTGCATCTTAAACCCATCATGGCTAAGGTCAAAACCTGAAGTAACAGCAAGTTAGTGAGAATGTGAAGAAAGGAACACTCCTCCATTGCTGGTGGGAGTGCAAACTTATACAACCACTTTAAAAATCAATCTGATGCTTTCTCAGAGAATTAGAAATAGTGTTACTTCATGACCCAGCTCTACAATTCCTGGGAATATATCAAAAAGATGCTACACCATTCAACAAAGATATTTGCTCAACTATGTACATAGCATCTATATTCATAATAGCCAGAATAGGGAAACAGACTACATGTCTCTCAAGTAAACCATTGTTTTACAGAAATTGTGGTACATTTACACAATGGAATGCTACTCGGGGATTTAAAAACAAAAGGGAAACCATGAAATTTTCAGGCAAGTGGATGAAACTAGAAATGATCATCCTAAGTGAGTTATTGCAAAACCAGAAAGACATGCATGGTATTTACTCATTTGTAAGTGGATAAGGGCCATAATATAGGATAAGCATACTACAATCCACAGATCTAAAGGAGCTAAATAAAAAGGAGGACCCTATGGAGGATGGTCAAGTCTTATTCAAAAGGGCAAATAGAATCGACACCAGAAGTGACTGAGGAGAGGGAACAGGATGAGAGCCTAACATACATATCCTCCAAAATACTCTACCCAGCAGGGGTTCATAGCAGATACTAAGACTCACAGCCAAACTTTGGGTAGAGCACAGGGAATCATAGGAAAGAGCAAGGGGATAGAAAGACCCCGAGCTGGCAGGACCTCCATAAGAAGACCAACAAGGACAACAAATCTGGGCCCATGGGGACTTGGAGAGATTGATGCACCCACCAAAGACCATTCATGAAGAGGACCCAGACCGCTGCTTAAATGTAGCTGATAGGCATCTCAGTCTCCATGTGGGATCCATAGTAAGGAGAGAAGGTGCATGCTCTGACATGGACTCTGTTGTCTGCTATTTGATCACTTGCCCTTGGTGGAGGGGGCATTGCTATGCCACAGAGGAAGAGGATGCAGGCAGTCCTAGTGAGACTTGATAGGCTGGGTTCAGATGGTAGGAGAGGAGGGCTCCCTGTATCTGAGATATAGAAATGGGATAAAGGGAAAGAAGAATGGAGGGTGAGACTAGGAAAAGACAAGGGAGAGGATTACAATTGGGATGTTAAATGAATAAATTATTTTTAATTTAATTTATTTATTTATTACAATGTGTTCACTTTGTATCCTTGCTATAGCCCCCTTCCTCATCTCCTCCCAGTCCCATCCACCTTCCTTCTTCTGCCCCTATGCCCTTTCTCTAGTCTCCTAATTGAGGAGGAATTCCTTCCCTTCTAGCTTATCAGGTCTCATCAAGGATGGCTGCATCATCTTCCTCTGTGGCATTGCAAGACTGCAACACTCAGGAGGAGGTAATCAAAGACACGAGTTCATGTCAGAGAATAAATTAAAAAAAAACAAATTTAAATTAAAAATAAATTAAATGTGAATAAAGCAAACAAAATTTAAAAAAAAACAAATACAAAAGGTATTAAGAGTGTCACACACCTACAATTGAATGACTCAGAAAGTTCAGATAGTGTTAGTGTTATGAATAAATGGCATCCTAAGAAATTAAATATACTCCCTGCCAAATTTCAAATGCAAGATGTTGATGAAGATCAACACAATAACCTATGCTTACATATACAAAACAAAACAAAATAAATACCTAAAACTCTATATTCCATGCTCAGCACCCAATGATGGTGATGTTGATGCCAGGCATGTTGGCCTAGATTTAAGCCCAACACTCGACTGGAGTTAGAGCTGTAAGTTCAAAACCAGCCTGGTCTACATTCAAACTTTCAGGAAACATCCAGGAACTCTGGGACATTATGACACCACAAAACATGCTGATAATCAGATTAGAAGTAGAAGGATGAGATCAAAGGTCCAGAACAACAAAGCTGTACAAGAAAAATTCCTTAACCTAAAGAAGGAGATGTCTATCAAGGCACAAGAAGCATACAAAATACCAAAGACACTGGACCAGAAAAGAAAGTCCTCTCAACAGAGAATAATCAAAATGCTAAATATACAGAACAAAGAAAGAATACGAAAAGCTGCAAATGAAAACAAACAAACAAACCAAACTAACCAACCAAATCAGACAAACCAAAAACAAACAAAAAACCAAAAAAAAAAAAAAAAAAAGGCAGATATATTGGAATTAATCCTGTATTCTCAGTAAAAATGCTAGAAGTTGAAGGGCTTAGACAGAGTGCTTCTGACTCTAAAAAACTACAGAAGCTAACACAAATTACTAACTATGCCCAGAAACTTTCAGTCACCAAATGGGGAAAATAAGATGTTCCATAAAAAGGTCAATTTTAAATAATATGTATCTATAAATACAGCCCCACTCAAGGTGCTAAAACCACCACCACCACCACCAAAATAACAATTACTGTTCAATGATATCTCTTAATAACATCAACCCAAATTCACCAATAAAAAGACACAGACAAACAAAATTGATGATAAAATAGAATCCACCCTTCTTCTAAATACAACAAACACATCTTCACATCAAGATAGACATTATCTCAAGGTAAAGGGTTGGAAAAGATATTCTAAATAAATGGACTAGAGTATCAAGCTTGTATAGCAATTTTAATATGTAACAAAATAGTTTTCAAAAAGAGCTAATCAAAAGATGGCAAAAGACATGACATATTAAAATAAAACATCCAGCAATATAACATTTCAATACTTAACATCTATGCCCCCAACCTAAGAGCTCCCAAGTTATAAAAGAAACACTTCTGCAGCTTGCATCACATCCGGGCCCTCATAAACCGATAGGGAAAGACTTCAATATATCACTCTCACCAATGGACAGGTCCTCCTAACCAAACTAAACAGAGAAATGCTCCAGCTAACTAACATCAAAAACTAAATATACCCAAATGATGTTTACAGAACTTCCACCCAAGCACAAAAGATTATTCCCTCTTCTCAGCAACTCATATACTATTCTCCAAAATTGATGATATACTTGAACAGTAGAAGTATCAAAAGATATAAGAAACTTGCAATAATTCCATGAAATGAATACATAACATATCAAAACTCATAGTACACTATATAAATGTTGACCAGAACACAGTTCATAGTACTAAGTACATTTAGAAAAAAAAATCAGCAAGATCTCTTACTAGCAACTTAACAGCACACCTAAATACTGTACAACAAAAATAAGTAAACATAACTAAAAGGAGTAGATAGTGAGAAACTGTTGAACTGTGTCTTCACTGGTTAAACTGAATGTTTCCACAGGAAAAGAATGGTGTATCCTATCAAAATTGATAATGATTAGATTTGAATAGTAGGGATCTCCTGAATAAGCAGAGGTAACTGTTCCTCAGACAGCTTGGTCATTGAGTCCAAACAAACTTATGAAGACTAATGTTTTCTTCTTAAATAAAAAAGGATACTTTTGAGTTGAAATAATTTGGAGTGAATATAAAATTTTTGAGCAGTGTGGTGATAGACAGTGCCTTTAATCCCAGCAGAGACATGCAGTTATCTATGGATTAGTTGTTTCTAAACTCAAGAGTTACAATGACAGGATATTGGTGGTTTAATGCCAGCATTTGGGAGACATGTGCCTTTTACATTTGGGAGGCACGTGCCTGGGAGGCAGAGGCAGGCACATAGGATTTATATTGATTTCATTTAAAAGCTACTTGTAAAAGGCAGACTGAAAATCAAAGCAAATGCCCTTTGTTGTCTAGAAATAAATACACTTGAAGGTATATTTGTAAACTTTCAAAGATTTTTTTAACTTAAATTTAGAGATTATACTTTTTCTATTTCAAAAAACCATTTTGCCCTATAAAAGATATAACGTACATGAAAAGGCACTATCCTCACCCCAGAATTAGGTATGGGGCAGAGTTTTGATGTAATCTTTTCAGGAGAATAAAAACACCCAACTAAAGAATATGGATACCACTGGACCACCACATGAAACTTCTGAAGAAAAAGGACAGATCACCAAAAGAATATGCCCAAAGAAAAGGAGTAACTGGTCAAGTCATATCACCCACCTTCATGCTGTTTCTTCGGCCTTCTACTGACATAAGTGCAAATTGTCTTTATGTGCTTGCTAAAGGACAATCTGAAATCTCTATCTCATATCAGAAAGGCCACCTGGTAAGAAACAGAAGAAAACAGAAAAATAAGTGAAGATTCTATTGCTACTAATCTCATAATCTTCTGGCATGATGTAACTTCTGTACTCACCACAAACTTCAACAATCAAGAGTATGTACAATATCTGTGAGAGAAAAAAGCCAGAAACATAAGCCTAAAATATAGCCTAGTTTACATGAAAATACCTGAGGAAACTCTAACATGAAAAATGTGCACTGGACCAGAGCTACCTTTGATTTTTAAATTTAATAAAAATTAAATAAACACAGATTTCAGAACTCCTACAAGGCAAACTGAAAGTGACACCTAAAGTGTTGTATTTCTGACCCTCCAGCTACTACTAATATCCTTTCCAGAAAGTGTTTTTGCTCTAGAAGTGTCTTGGAAAATGGAGGTGATCATAAAGACAGGCTATGGCTTGCAGTACATCACGTTCCCTCATGTGTTCAGGTATAGCCCAGCCCTCATTGACACTCACACCCAAAACAAAGTTAGAGAATAATGTAATATGTTTCCTGCTGCGTGGATTATGTCACAAGATGTGGAATCTGCCCTATCCACGTACCTAAAACCAAGCACACCTGACACTGGCAAAATTTTGCACCTCAGAAAATTCTTTTGAACCCAGGAATTGAATTTCCCTGAATCACATCATTGTGCCCAGTGGTAGTTGCAAGGTAAAAAATAAATAAAAAAATTAAGCAAGTATTGCTTAATGATGACCAAAACCACTTTTTTTTTTTTACCAGTTTCAAAACTATTTGTAAAATTTGTTACACAAAACCATGTGGGGAATATAACATGCAGCACTTCTAGAAATGAGACCTTCAGTTTTCCAATCTATCTATCTAATGCACAACAAAAGCAATGCCTGGGTGTGCACACTAGATAATGATACTATAAGCACCACCACTTTCTACTGCCCAAGCCACAGGGTCCCTTCCTCCGTGGACAGTCAACACTCAAGAAGGGCCAGAGGACAAGGATCTCTGCTGAAGTCACCGCATGGAAAACAACAAAAGCAGAGTCTGAACCACAGCCCATCTCGGTCAAAGCAGATCAGGCTGTGATAGTTCAGCAGACCTGCTCTGCCTGGCCTGGGAACAATGGCCTCACACTCACCATGGTATGGGCTCTGTTCTCATTCACAGTTCCCTACAGCTACATCAGAGGACAATCCCAGAACAAACCCATAAGCTAACTCCCACTGTTGTTCCTGACTCCTAGTCCCATGCAGACTCCCTCATTAGCTTGGACAATACAGCTGAGTCTCAGGACAGTAGTAGCTCTTCTACCAGTTGATCAAAGATCAAATGATGCAGATAGCAGAGGTATTCTAGCTTTGTCCCAACCCCTAGGGGCTCACAGAACCCTAGTGTTGTTATAAAAAAATGAAAATCCCAATTGTTTGAGTTTATCAATACAGACCCAGGAGCTAGGTACTGGGGAGAAAACCTGCTAGTTCAGAAAGTCAGATAAAGCACCCATCTGACCCTGCTACTCACCTCACATCTAAGAGGAAAAAGCTCCAAAAGCTCACCAGTTCAGATGACAGCTCAGGGGGGATAGGCCAAAATAATCCAAGGCCAAAGGCTTTCTAGCTCAAAGCTCAAAAAGCCCCATAGCTACCAAGCTAAAACTCCTTCCACTTTTACGCTCTGTCTTAAATACATTTCAGCTGAAATTTCCACTTACTCTTTAATCCCTGTCAGCTGGCTTCTTGCTTTGCCTCTTGACCTAGGGTTAACATTATTTAATCCTATGCACAGGGAGCTTTTGAATTAAAGGTATGTTCCAGGGCTGACGGATTCATACCATAATCACCTGTTTAGAATAAACAGAAAGTTCTTGGAGTTAAGGTTTGTGTTAGGGCTCAACCATACCAAACAAAGCACAGGTTTTTACAGTTCACAATCTAAGGGATCACACTGGGATCAAATATACACTGCAACATCCTCATCTTGGAAATGTTTTAAAGTACAATCTTCCACTTTCCCAGGGCACCTGCTCATCATCCAACATACAGGTCATTTATGTTGCACATTCCATTACAAGATCAGTGTCCAGTGCAGTCATCTCTACCTCATAGTTGGGAACTCCTTCAGACAAACTTCAGTCAAAGCCAAACAGTAACAACTATTAAAGAAATAAGTAGCCATTAACTTGAAAGCAAGGAGTAGTTATTGAGAGCTCAATGAAAATGAAAAATAAAAGAAAAAGAATGTGGCTATTGCTAGGTATGTTGGAGTAGAAAGTTTATTATAGGTAGAAGAGAGAACATAGTCAGACACAGGAACTTCTGGGACAGTCTAGGGTTGACATTACCCTGAGCGATGTGAGAAGAGAGGAGAAAGGGGAGTGGAGAACCAGACCTAAATACAGGAGAGTAAATGATAAATGAAAAAGACCAGGTAACCAACACAGTTGGAATACATAAGGAAGGACAGCTGGGAGTAGGGCAGCTCAGCTTCTGGGCTAGAGATCTGGGTATGATACTCATACCTTGTAACAGGTAAGGACTGAGAGGTGCTGGGAGGACCTGACAGCCACATCTGCTTTGATTTTTCAACCATTCATCCCAGCTTTTGAGACATAAGAGTAGAGAGAAATTAGGAGGTTGAAACTATTTCATTATAATCTCAAAAATAATTTTTAAAAGTTTAAAATGGCCTTATGGTCCAATATTCTTCTGGGACTTCAGGTATGTGTTAGGGAATATCAATTATTACTCACACCTTTTATCTTAGGTTGTGCATTTTCAAACAGGGGGGAAACATACCTGTTAGGCACTACTACACCACTTTCTCCAGAACTTCTGTGTTGTTTTAACTGGTTCAACTATAGAAATTTGCTTTCCAGAAAAAAGCTCAGCTCCTAATCCATATAGTTGATTTTGTTGTCTGTGAATCCTCCGAAATGTCCAGTTTTCACTTTTACTGACTGTCTAAAATTGATTACCTGACTCATTGCCATCTTCCCTCCTTCCCCTCCCTTTTTGTGTTGTAACTACACCAGCTTCAAAGTAGGTCAGTGAACTCAATTCTTACCCAGGTCCCTATTTATTTGTAATTACCCACCTCAAAAACAAACAAAAACAGGAATATGAGTGAACACTCATTCACTGGTCTCTTTTACTTCACACTGACCAGCCAGGGCCCACCTAAAAAGAGTTGCAGGACTATGTTCTAGGCACTGGTAGTACAGGTTGTATTCAGTGTAGAAATAAAGTGTAAACTACATAACATGTGGAAGGCTGATCTACAGGAGACATTGCTTTAAAGAAAAAAAAATAGCAAAGCAGTAGAGAAAAAATGAATGAAATTCTTAATGACTGGGGATTATCAGAGAATATTAACTAATAAGAGAATAGAGCAATGATGCATTAGCAAAATAAAATTTAACAATACCAATAACTGGCTTTTTTTTTCCCCAGAGCTGAGGACCGAACCCAGGGACTTGTGCTTGCTAGGCAAGTGCTCTGCCACTGAGCTAAATCCCCAACCCCAATAACTGACTTTTTGAAAGATTTCTTTATTTAGTATGTATACAGTGTTCTGCATGCATGTACACTTGCACACCAGAAGAGAGCACCAGATCTCATTATAGATGGTTGTGAGCCACCATGTGGTTGCTGGGAACTGAACTTGTGACCTCCGAAAGAGCAGCCAGTGCTCTTAACCTCTTAGTTGAAAAAAACACATAGGCATACTGACTTTGAAAAACACAGGCCATTCTCTTGTAGAGGGAAAGCCATTAAATGATACTGTTTGATGTTGTCCCTGTGTACAATATTAGCTGCTGAGACCTGTAACCTGACAGACAGAGCTTTATCCACTAGCCTGTGGCTCAAATTTGAACTGACAGAACTATGTCAATGAGGATTGTACATATGGGCATAGGACAGTCCATTAATTTGAAATTCAATATTCACTGGATCAAGCTACTTGACCCAAATTGTACACCCACCAATCTGGTCTGTTTTCATTTGCATTCATGAATTAATAAATACATGTTGGAAAATTACAAATTAAAAAACCTCACCCTGCCACATTTCTAGATAATCCTGGTGAACAAACATGTGTATCCCAGGATCCTAATCTCTAACAGGCCTGGTTTGCAGACTACTTATCTGTGGAGTGCTTACAGGCAGTCTTCCCTCAGCTAAATTCTAACTGGTGCCACTAGTTTCTCAGCAATAGGAAATCCTTTACATCATCAGTTCTACTCTTCTATATCACAGCTTAATATTGGAGTGCTCTCTGACACAGGACATACCATTTACAACCCCACAAAAATCCAAATGGATCTTTTAGAACTGAGAGAACCTACCTGACACCCCCAAAGATCACCAGGAACTAGAACTAAAAAAGGCCACCTAAAGGTCACCATACTAGTGACTCTACCCCAAGGTCAGCAGGAATTGGGCCATGGGTCACCAATTCCAAAAACAAGGTCATAAGATTCCTTACTCAATGAACAGCCTGAAGATAACCACAAGGATGGGAAAGTATCTTATCACAAAATGGGGCATTTGTTCTGAGCAGCCTACCAACCTTGTAGTATAACATTCAATGACACAGAAAATACCTAACATTCCTGAGGCCTACAGATAGCTCGCTCAATGTTGGTTATTTTACCTAGCCATTTCCTTTGTAAAAAGCTTGCCCTTGCTGAATGTCACCCAATTCTGTAACTGATAAATTGGAACATCCTGGTCCTTCCTAAAACCCCAATCAAAACCCTGCCGTGCAGCTGCTCAGGGCTTTCCTCTCTGATCCACTGGGTTGGATGATGGAGAGGCCCAGCTTAAGTTCAAATAAAACTCTTTGCTCTTGCATATGTGGTCCAGCTCCTTATGATCTTTGGGTACCCTAAGATCTAGGCATACCATTTGGGGTCTCATATTTGGTCCCCATGGCTCCCAAGCAACCCAGACACATGGAGATGAACAACAGCCAGTAAGTAAGCACTCTGTCAGTATCTGTCTGTGTCTGTCTCTGTGTTTCTCTAGTTTCTTTTGGGGGCCCCGAGGCAAAATGTGTAATCTATGTGGTCAGAAAGGTTTGAGCTGATGCTCTGGACAACTGTGGGCCACAGGGGGCCTGGAAGACATTCCAGAACCCCCTTGAAGGGTCACATCTGTAAAGGGAGTTGAGCATCCACTTTTCTGTGTACTCTGGACCTCAGAGAGGATGAATGTGCCCCTATCTGTAAAGGATGGTAGAGTACCCAGTTTTCTGTGATCTCTGGATCTTTGGAAAATGACAATGTAGGTATCTCCTGCATCAGGGATTCACTGATATCCTACTTTCATTTTTTTCCACTGCAGGAGTGGTGGGATCTGCTGTCTGGCTCTGTGTATTTTTCTGCTTCACAAGCAATGGGATCTAGCTGTTTTTGTCTTGACTGTTTTGTCCCTCACTGCAAATCTTTTGTCTCTGGGACTGACTGAGGACATGGGACAGAATCCTTCTATCCCTCTAGACTTGATTCTTTCCCATTTCAGAGAAGCTTGAGCCATGCTTCACAGGCACCAGTGAGAATGGTGAGGAGGTGCCAAGGGATGGATACAGTTATGTGGAGCCCCAGTCCTGGCACCTCTGCCAATGTTCTCTGGTCTCGGGTCTGGCAGAACTTAGCCACTACTCTGGACTCTAATCAGTCAGAGAGTAGCTGATGCTGTGGTCTCTGATCTGGCATAGTTTTGCTGGTGCTTTGGCCTTTGATCTGGTAGAGATCAACATATATATTACTGCTCCATTCTCTGGTCTGGCTGATGCAGGTCACCATTCCAAACTCTGGTGTAGTTGGTGGATCTTGATTTTGGGGTAGGCCACCACTAATGGAACAGGATAGAGGTCCCATAGAGAGACAGGCCACTATTTTGAGTTTTGGTATTTTCTTATTCTTCCATTTTCTTTGCACGCATTGTACCCAGTACATTTTTTCTTATATTGTTCTTTTGTGGTTTTGTTTGCTTGTGATGGTCTCAGTGGGCTGGTGACAAAACAGTTGTGCTCCATGGTGACTTTGCCAGCCCCATGCTGCCAGCGCTACAAGCTGGGGTACCTTGGTTCTCCAAGGGAAGCACACATTTCCACATGGTTGGTTGGGAAATCTCGGTTAGAGAGGGATCTGTGTGCTGAAAATCCTGTTGTGCTGGACCTTGTTGCCTCCTTGCTTCTTCTCTGAGGAAAGTCGGTGAGCTGAGGTTAGCTCTGGCTTGGAAAAATGACCACCAAATATGCTCTTAGCTGAAACGTATTGTGATTATTACTATTATTATTATTTGGTTAGGGTCCCCTGTAGCCCAGACCGGCCTTTAACTAAACATCTATGAGATGGCCTTGAATTTCTGATTCTTCTGATCCACCTCTTATCAACTGAGCTATACTCCCAATCCCTCAATCTCCTTGTTTTGAACGATAGGTGGCATCAACAAGGAATTGAACCAAAACCAAAAGGAGAAGGCTTGGCTCCACTGAGTTCCTGGGTCTGTGCCAGTATATTGCCACTATGCCAAGAATACCCACCTGAGCACCTTGGCACGTGACTTATTAGTCTGGCTGTACTTAAAAGATTATCACTAGAGAACCAAACCAATTATTTTTTTAGGCGAGGTCTGAGACTGGCAACCAGAATTTTGTTAGAAAAAATGTTAGAAAGCACATGTATGATTGTGGTTTGTGTGGGTGGAGAACCTCTGTCAATGTGCTCCTCAAAAGGGGGTGTAGGGGATAGATGAGGAATTCACCATGTCTGGGTATCTACCCCTCCCCACTCAGAAAATGAGTTGCTGTACTTTACCAGTGCAAGAAAAAAATAGCTAGAATGCATTTGGGGTCCAAGATCAAATAGGAGTCCTTTTGGCAATGCTTTCACAGAATTGCATCCATTTAAGTGCAATGTTTGTAAATTCATACTGATCAAGGAAGAAAGGAAATGGGAGGGAAGGGAAGGGGAGAGGAAAAAAGAGGAAGGGAGGGGAGCATCTTCCTGGCAAGAAAACGGAAAGGAAAAATATCCTGCTTAATGAAATTCCACCTTTTGTATGTATGCCCAAGAATTCTTAAGTTGTGTTTATGTGTACTATATATATATATATATATATATATATATATATATATATATATATATATATATATTATATACTATATCTATATACTCTAAAGCTTGCTGAATAATGCTGAATAGTGGTGTTTCAATGTCTTCCTCATATTTCAACTGAATTATTTTTAGGCCTTAAATATAAACCTAATTCTTATCAGTATATGATTGTTTTTCTTGTTTTGAATATGTGGTTTTATTTTCTTAGTTAACAGTGTGTACATAGTCCCTTACACCATGGTCATCATGCTTGGGTCTCTGAAAAAATAATAACAATAATAGTACTGATAATTTTAATTACTAAAATGAAAGTAACTGAGTGCATTGTACAATCATCTCAGACGCTCTTTTCAGACAGGACATTTTAACATGAATTTTTTTTTCATGAGGCATAGAATGCCTGTTAAGCTTAGTGCTTGTTTACAACATTCTCTTGAAAACAAGGTTCAAGATGCATCCTGAAGTCATAGCATCAAATGATGTACAGAGAGGACATAATCAGCTTTGCAGATATGGTCTCCTAGGGATAAGTATGGCAGAATGCAAAACCCAGGATTTTCTAAAGATATGACATCTCATAAAACTTAACGAAAATATAGTTTCTTTCCAGAAAATGAATATGTACATGAAACCAACTATTTATAAAGCAGGTATACAGTGAATGTTAGGAGAGGTACCAGGTTACAAACTAACACCAAATAAGTAGCACTGTTGCTGTATCTGTAATTTCTATCCTCTTTGGAAAGCAGAGACAGGAATACTGTTAACCCCTGTATTTAAGGCAGTGCATCTACATGAAGAAAAGCAATGCTTTGCTTCTCTTGTTTCTTTTCTTCTCCTCCCCTTCCTCCTCCTTCCTTACCTCCTATATATGAAGCAAATGTTCTACCTCTGAGTTGTATTCCTAGCTTCTGTACAAAACAGGCATATACAGACAGTCTTTGGATATAATAAAGCCAGATGCTAAACCTCACTAAAGCTTAAAGGAAGTAACTTGTTATGGGATAAATTAAAGAGAACACAGAGAAGGCAACAGACATAGAGGAGGCTATCCTAGTAACAGCAGTAACAGAACAAGATAAAAAGACTCCAGGAAAAGTTTTTTACAGATGGCACAATGGCTGGCATTAACAAATAAAATGCTACATGCTTCCATCCTTTAGGTGGGAATTCTGTATTACTATCAGATTATGAAGACTTTGTTAAAGGAATTTACTGTTTAAAAGGTTATTTGTCCTTCCAGAGATAGTACTGTGAATTAGCTACCCAATACTGTGCTAAGTCCTGAACACACAAAAATGATTGATGTAACCACTTCTCTTTCTCTATAAGCTTACAGTCTTGTGGAGTAATCCACCATAAACAAACCCATAGACCATGCATAGAAATGTATACATCACATAAATTCCACTATGAAACCTAAAGGAAAGCAAGAGGTACCTAACATCCCAGAAAGGATAAAGAACATACATATTCAAAGGCTGAGACGTGAGAACATTTTAGTTCAGTAGGGTAAATGAAAGAAGGTGAATTTGTTTGCAGTATACTAGGGAAGAAGAAAGGAATGATGATGATGATGATGATGAACATGATGATGATGATGATGATAATAATAAAAGAATAAAGAGGGATGATAGCCATCCCTCTCTGCTGCTGCTGTTCTTTTCATCCTTGCACCCTCTTTTCATCCTTGTGCCCTCTAGTGGTGACGGGGGGCAACTTCTCCATCATTTCTCTCCGGAATTGTTGATGGTTTAATCAGCAGATCCTGCAGGGCTGGTGGCCCCCAGGGAGAGCCCATGAGGGCGAGGCTTGGGCAGGTGACTCCAGGAAGTGACATGCTCCCTCAGCATTGTTCCGGTTGGAACTCGGAACTTTGGTTGCCAGGTAACCAGACGCCAGTAGCAGCAACAGCTGCCTGGACAGACCAGCTTGTTCAGAGGAGCTGGAGAGAGGAGTCTGTTGTTCTGCTTCCAGACCTCCAATGGCTTAGGTGTCTTGGAAGCCAACGGTGGTCGCCTGGGCCGCTGCTGGATACATGTGGTGCACTCACTGACACATTTCTGGCCTGTTCCCCACCGGGAGACCAAGGTAATCAGGGCCGCCGTGTGGTGGGGGAGCTTTCTGGTCCACTCCCACCCCCCATCCACCGCGTTTGGGGCCTGGGCGAGTGTTCCTGTTGGGTCACTGAGGAACACGTTTCATGCCCGCTTCCCTCTTCAGTGTAGGGAAAGGGGTAGTTGGTGCCCCTCGGGGTTTGCAAACTTCAAGCCTTCCTCCTGCCGTGGCCCTTCCTCAGAGCGAAAGGAAGCTAGCCTTCCTGCATGGTATCCCCATTTCTCAGCAATGATGGCGTGAACTTCGTGGAGCAGATAATCCCCTATTTGCCCACCACTATTTCTGGCCCTTTATCCAAAGTTTGCGACCACTGGAATGGTTTTCTGGACCTGATCCTGAAAAGGCAGTCGAGCGGCTCCACCAGGGATCCAGCCCTCAGACCTCCTCCTGCTGTTTTCTAGGGCCTGTGCCCTCACAGAACCAGACGACTGTGTCGCAGCAGCCTAGGTTCTGGGCCTGGCCCTTTAAAGTGACATAGCCATACATGGGCAATTGGGGCAGGGGTGGGGCTCTAGCAGGTGCCATTCACCTTCCGCAGGGAGTGTCACACACCACCCTTTCTCAAGCCCTGAGCATCCTTTGGGTAAAGGATTCTGGACCCCATCTGTCGTGTTTGGGATGGATGGAGCCCCCAGCACCCCCAAACCCCTTCCTAGGAAGATTCGAATATCTCCCTCTAGACATCTGGGTGGGTTGGGGCCATGGGCCTTAGGGGTGACATCCCTGTGGACTGTCACAGGTATAGATCCTTGAGGCCCGAATGTGAGGAGGACCAGAAAACAAGGATGTGAGTGAGGTTGTTTGGAGGGGGAGGTAAATGGGGAGGAGCATTTGGGATGGCCAGGATGGAGGACCAATAATGGCCAGAAGCCTCGCCTTTGGGGTTCTTGCCCTAGGATCTGTCCCTGCAACCTCGCCAGCTGGTAGAGTACAGAGGTCTCCCACCGGGCTCCTGGGTTTTGAGCAGCAGAGGGAGGAACAGGAGAGGAAGGGCCCTGGTGGACACCCATGTCCCCTACCCCCGTAGCCCAGAAGCAAGGCCAGGCTCCCGACCCCAAGTCCCTCTGTCCTACTCTTGCCCACAGGGTCATCTTCTCATTCCTGTCCCAGTGGCTACAGAGATTCCCCCAGGATATCATGAGGCGGCTGTTGGACAATGCCAGGATCCATGTGCTCACTGCAGAGTTGGACCGCCAGGCCGGGGAGATCCTTCTGGCAATGGAGGAGCAGAAGGTCAGGAGGATGAAGCCCAAGGAGGAGGAGGAGGAAGAAGATGAAGAGGAGGAAGAGGAGGGAGGAGGAGGAGGAGGAGGAGGAGGAGGAGGAGGAGGAGGAGGAGGAAGAGCTTGGGGAGGTGTCAGGAGAACCTGCAGCTGGTTCCATCCCTGGGTCTCACTGGGAAAGTGTCCTGAAGCTCTTGCCAGGAGAGCAGAGCTGGGCGCCAGTCACCTTGACCGTCCCTGCAGGCAGGAGAGAGCAGACTGCACCTTCCTGGCAAGTAGATGCCATCTTGGGAGAGCTCACCCCATTTTGGGTGCCATCAGGCAGTCCCCCGATCCCGGCTAATGGCTCACCCTCTTCTGTGCTCAGATCCTTGGGACCTTGAATGCAGACCTGCACATGCAGGAGTCCTTGGGGGCACAGGAGACACTGAGACCGGCTTCAGGGGCAGAAGCTATGCCCCAAGAGGATGCTGAGCTCCTGGATTCCATGGCTGCGGGTCCCCCAATCTTGCCAAAAGCTGGACCAGTGCAACCTCTGGCTTTAGCATCAGATGACGCGCAGTCCATTGTGCACTTGTTGGATGAGCTACTATTTCTCTCCACTGTGGCGCACTTGGGGGCACCTGATCCCATGTCCTATCTGCCCGAGGTGGACATATAGTTGGTACAATCACCGGCTGGGATGCACCCACCGCCTGCTCCCCTTAGAGAAAAGATTCCCTAATTTTGTGTATTTTTAAATTGCTGTTTTTTACTCTTGCGATATTGTTGTTGGTTTCATATTATTATTACAAAGGTGTTGCTTACTTATCTTAAGCGATGTATTCGGAGATGGGGCCTCCCCATCAGCCCACAGTGAGTGGAGCCATTCCTGGGCTGTGGTCCGGGCTGAGACAAGGGGTATGGAGCCTATTTTTATCAAGAGTTTCCCGTGAGTTTGGCATGTGCATCCATCTGTAGAAAATGTTGCCAGGTGTGTAGTTGGTGCCCAAGTGGTCTAATGGGATAGACTGAGCCCCAGAGAGAAAGCCCAAAAGGGCCAGCACTTGATAGCGGACTTTTGGGGCCATAGCTGGGCCGAGGGCTAGGCTCTGAGGACCAGGGCCAGGAACAGTACCAGGACCCAGCTCCTTGGGCACTATACCTGAGGGGGAAAACCCTGTAATTTGAGATATAGAGTACATTTTGGGGGATAATTTAAATATATGATATTTCTACATAGCCATGCCTGATTTAGAACTCAATATTTGGAGCCGGGCATGGTGGCACACATCTGTAATCCCAGCACTCAGGGAAGAAGAGACTTAAATTTGAGGCCAGCCAGGTCTATAAAGTGAGTCTAGGACAGGCAAGGCTACACAAGGAAATTCTGTCTAAAACACAAACAAACAAATGAAGAAACTAATGAACAAACACAAAAGAGAACGCACTCTGTCGACCAAGCTGACCACAATCTCAGAAGGATTAGCTTGCCATGAACTCCCAGGTCTAGGATGACAGGGATACACATATGAGGCAAGCTAAGATATATATATTTTTTATTTTTTATTTTTTTTAAATTTTTCCTCAATTACACTTTATTCATTCTGCATCCCCCTATAAGCCCCTCCCTCCTCCCCTCCCAAGTCCACCCTCCCTCCTCCCTCTGCATGCATGACACTCCCCAAGTCCACTGATAGAGGAGGTTCTCCTCTCCTTTCTGATCTTAGTCTATCAGTTCACATCAAAAGTGGCTACATTGTCCTCTACTATGGCCTGGTAAGGCTGCTCCCCGCCCAGGGGGAGGTGATCAAAGAGCAGGCCAATCAGATTATGTCAGAGGCAGTCCCTCTTCACATTACTATGTAACCCAATTGGACTCTGAACTGCCCTGGGCTACATCTGTGCAGGGGTTCTGGGTTATCTTTATGAATAGTCCTTGGTTGGAGTATGAGTCTCTAGGAAGTTCCCTGTGTTCAAATTTTATTGTTCTGTTGCTCTCTTTGTGGAGGCCCTGTACTCTCTAGCTCTTACTATTTCCCAGTTCTTACATAAAATTCCATTCACTCTGCCCAACAGTTGCCCATCAGGCTCAGCATCTGCTTTGATAGTCTGTAGGGCAGAGGCTTTCAGAGGCCCTCTGTGGTAGGTTCCTAGGTTGTTTCCTGTTTTCTTCTTCTTCTGATGTCCATCCTCTTTGCCTTTCCGGATGGGGATTAGACATTTTAGTTAGGGTCCTCTCTCTTGCTTAGTTTCTTTAGATGCACAGGTTTTAGTGGGTTTGTCCTATGTTGTATGTCTATATGAGTGAGTATATACCATGTGTGTCTTTTTGCTTCTGGGACAACTCACTCAGGATGATCCTTTCCAGATCCCACCATTTACCTACAAATTTCATGATTTCCTTATTTTTCATTGCTGAGTAATATTCCATTGTGTAGATGTACCACATTTTCTGCATCCATTCTTCGGATGAGGGGCATCTCGGCTGTTTCCAGCTTCTGGCTATTACAAATAAAGCTGCTACGAACATGGTTGAGCAAATTTCCTTTTTGTGTGCTTGAGCCTCTTTTGGATATATGCCTAGGAGTGGTATGGCTGGATCTTGGGGAAGCACTATTCCTAGTTGTCTGAGAAAACGCCAGATTGATTTCCAGATTGGCTGTACCAGTTTACATTCCCATCAGCAGTGGAGAAGGGTTCCTCGTTCTCCACAACCTCTCCAGCATGTGTTGTCACTTGAGTTTTTGATCTTGGCCATTCTCATGGGTGTAAGGTGAAATCTCAGGGTCATTTTGATTTGCATTTCCCTAATGGCTAGTGAGGTTGAGCATTTCTTTAAGTGCTTCTCTGCCATTCGGTATTTCTCTACAGAGAATTCTGTTTAGCTGTTCCCCATTTTTTAAGTGGGTTACTTGGTTTGCTGCTTATGAGCTTCTTTAGTTCTTTATATATATTTGATATGAGTCCTTTGTCAGATAAAGGGTTGGTGAAGATTCTTTCCCAATCTGTAGGAGGTCGCTTTGTTTTGATGACAGTGTCCTTTGCTTTGCAGAAGCTTTTCAGTTTCATGAGGTCCCATTTATTGATTGTTGCTCTTAGGGCCTATGCTGTTGGAGTTCTGTTCAGGAAGTTTTCTCCTGTACCAATGAGTTCTAGGGTATTCCCCACTTTTTTTTCAAGCCGATTTAATGTGTCTGGTTTTATGTTGAGGTCTTTGATCCACTTGGACTTCAGTTTTGTGCAGGGTGATAAGTATGGATCTATTTTCATTTTCTACATGTAGACATCCAGTTGGACCAGCACCATTTGTTGAAGATGCTATCTTTTTCCATTGTATGATTTTGGCGTCTTTGTCAAAGATCAGGTGTCCATAAGTGTGTGGGTTTTTCTGGGTCCTCTGTTCGGTTCCATTGATCCACCATTCTGTTTCTATGCCAGTACCATGCAGTTTTTAAAACTGTTGCTCTATAGTACAACTTAAGATCAGGGATGGAGATACCTCCAGAAGATCTTTTATTGTAGAGGATTGTTTTAGCAATTCTGGGTTTCTTGTTATTCCATACGAAGTTGAGAATTTTTCTTTCCAAGTCTGTAAAGAATTGTGTTGGTAATTTGATGGGCATTGCATTGAATCTGTATATTGCTTTTGGTAAGATGGTCATTTTTACTATGTTAATCCTACCAAGCCATGAGCATGGGAGATCTTTCCATCTTCTCATATCTTCTTCTAGTTCTTTCTTCAGAGATTTGAAATTTTTTTCATACAAGTCTTTGTCTTCCTTGGTTAGGGTTACTCCGCGGTACCTTATGTCATTTGTGGCTATTGTGAAGGGTGTTGTTTCCCTAATTTCTTTCTTAGCCCTTTTGTCTTTTGTATACAGGAGGGCTACTGATTTTTTTGAGTTAATTTTGTATCCAGCCACTTTGCTGAAGGTGTTTATCAGCTGTAGGAGTTCCCTGGTAGATTTTTTGGGGTGACTCACGTATACTATCATATCATCTGCAAATAGTGATAATTTCACTTCTTCCTTTCCAATTTGTATCCCCTTGATCTCCTTCAACTGTCTTATTGCTCTAGCAAGTACTTCCAGCACTATGTTGAAGAGATATGGAGAGAGTGGGCAGCCTTGTCTTGTCCCTGATTTTAGTGGGATTGCTTTAAGTTTCTCTCTGTTCAGTTTGATGTTGGCTATAGGTTTGCTGTATATCGCCTTTACTATGTTTAGATATGTGCCTTGTATCCCTGATCTCTCCCAATACTTTAAACATGAATGGATGTTGGATTTTGTCAAAGGCTTTTTCAGCGTCTAAGGAGATTATCATGTGGTTTTTTTTCTTTCAATTTGTTAATATGGTGGATCACATTGATGGATTTCCGTATATTGAACCATCCCTGCATACCTGGGATGAAGCCTACTTGGTCATGGTGGATGATATCTTTGATGTGTTCTTGTATTCGGTTTGCGAGTATTTTGTTGAGTATTTTTGCATCAATGTTCATAAGGGAGATTGGCCTGAAATTCTCTTTCTTTGTTGAGTCTTTGTGAGGTTTAGGTAGCAAGGTGACTGTGGCTTCATAGAATGAGTTTGGTAATGCTCCTTCTGTTTCTATTTTGTGAAATAGTTTGAAGAGAATTGGAGTTAGCTCTTCTTTGAAGGTCTGGTAGAATTCTGCGCTGAAACCATCAGGTCCTGGGCTTTTTTTGGATGGGAGACTTTCGATGACTGCTTCTATTTCCTTGGGGGATATAGGACTATTTAATTGATTTACCTGGTCCTGATTTAGCTTTGGTAAGTGGAATCGGTCAAGAAAATTGTCCATTTCATTTAGATTTTCAAATTTTGTGGCATATAGATTTTTGAAGTAAGTCCTAATGATTGCTTGGATTTCCTCAGTGTCTGTAGTTATGTCCCCCTTTTCATTTCTGATTTTGTTGATTTGGATGGTGTCTCTCTGCCTTTTAGTTAGCTTGGCTAAGGGTTTGTCGATCTTGTTGATTTTCTCAAAGAACCAGCTCTTGGTTTCATTGATTCTTTGAATTGTTTTATTTGTTTCTAATTGATTGATTTCAGCCCTGAGTTTGATTATTTCCAGCCGTCTGCTCCTTCTTGGTGTGTCTGCTTCTTCTTTTTCTAGGGTTTTTAAGTGAGCCATTAAGTTGCTTGAATGCACTGTCTCAAATTTCTTCTTGAAGGCACTTAGTGCTATGAACTTTCCTCTTAGCACTGCTTTCATTGTGTCCCACAAGTTTGGGTATGTTGTGTCTTCAATTTCATTGAGTTCTAGGAAGATTTTAATTTCTTTCTTTATTTCTTCCCTGACCCAGCTGTCTTTTAGTAGCAAGTTGTTCAGTTTCCATGTATGTGTAGGCTTTTTGCTATTTCTGTTGTTACTGAGGTCCAGCTTTATTCCATGGTGATCAGACAGGATACAAGGGATTATTTCAATCTTCCTGTATTTGTTGAGGCTTGCTTTGTGACCAACTATGTGGTCTATTTTGGAGAAGGTTCCATGAGGTGCTGAGAAGAAGGTAAATTCTTTTGTGTTTGGGTGTAGGGTTCTGTAAATGTCTGTTAGGTCCATTTGATTCATTATCTCTGTTAGAGATATTGTTTCTTTGTTTAATTTCTGTTTTGTTGATCTGTCCTTTGTTGAGAGTGGGGTGTTGAAGTCTCCTACTATTAGTGTGTGGGGATCTATGTGTGTTTTAAGTTTTATCAATGTTTCTTTCACAAATGTGGGTGCCCTTGTATTTGGGGCATAGATGTTCAGGATTGTGATGTCTTCTTGGTGGAATTTTCCCTTGATGAGTATGAAGTGTCCTTCCCCATCTCTTTTGATTAATTTTGGTTGAAAGACTATTTTATCAGATATTAGAATGGCTACTCCTGCTTGCTTCTTGGGTCCATTTGCTTGAAAAGCTGTCTTCCATCCCTTTACCCTCAGGAAGTGTCTATCTTTGTGTCTTAGGTGTGTTTCTTGTATACAACAGATTGCTGGGTTTTGTTTACGCATCGATCGTGTTTCCCAGATTACCACAGCTGATCACTAAATTTACAGCAAGAAACCCAGAAGGAGGGCAGCTGACCCCAGGACTTCACCCGGTGAGAGGAGAGCCCTCTTGACTAATCAGGACCACAGGTACCACCCAGGTCTCTAGGCCTGAGGTGAGCTGTAGCAACTCCTGAAAAACAGCGGACATCCAGGGACTATACCCAAAAGGCTGGGAAGGCTTCCTTCAGGAAAAAAACATCTTCCTGCCAAAGGGATTCTCTCCACTACAAGAGTCCAGGAACAACCAGAAACTAAATTCAAACAACTAAGATAGCCCAATGGGTAGAGGACCGCGTAAAAGTTCAACCAACAGAAGCCAGAGCATTATGGCATCTCCAGAACCCAGTTATCCAGGGGCAAATAGCCCTAGACACCCCAGCATAAATGAAATTCAAGGAGACGACCTAACATCTATGCTCAAGCAGATGATAACAGAGGCAACAAATGAAATACGAAAAGAATTAGAGGAAGATAAAACAAGCAGATCATGGCTATCCGTAAAGAAATGGAGGAAATTAAAGACAAGGAGATTATGGCCATCCGTGAAGAAATACAGGAAGCTGCAGCCAAACAGTCTATGGCCTTTAGAGAGGAAATGCTTAAATCACTGAATGAAATAAAAGAAACAGTGGATTGTTCAAACAAACAGCTGAAGGAATTGATGGAAAACATGAAAATACAGTCAGACAGGGAAGGAAACCAACAAAATAGCCCAAGACCTGAAGATAGAATTGGAAAAATTAAAAAACACAAATGGAAGAAATTGTGGAGAGAAAGAACTTAGGGAAGAAAGCAGGAACCACAGAGATTAGCATAACCAATAGGCTACAAGGAATGGAAGAAAGAATCTCAGGTGTGGAAGATACAATGGAAGAAATAGATGTATCTGTCAAAGAAAATGATAAATCTAAAAATTCCTGACACAGACGGTCCAAGAAATTCAGGACAACATAAAAAGACAAAACCTAAGAATAATAGGAATAGAGGAAAAGAAGATTCCCTGCACCAAGGCCCAGAAAATATTTTCAACAAAATCATTGAAGAAAATTTCCCCAACTTAAAGGAGAGGCCAATAAGAATACAAGAGGCCTATAGAACACCCAATAAAGTAGACCAGAAAAGAAAATCCTCCCGCCACATAATAATCAAAACTGTAAGTATACAGAACAAAGAAAAAATACTAAAAGCTGCAAGAGAAAAAGGCCAAGTAACATATAATGGCAAACCCATTAGAATCACACCTGACTTTTCAACAGAGACTATGAAAGCCAGAAGGGCCTGGACAGATATCATGCAGACCCTAAGAGAACACAGATGTCAGCCCAGGCTACTATACCCTGCAAAACTCTCAGTCCTCATAGACGGAGAAAAAAAGATATTCAATGACAAAAACAAATTTCAACAATACCTACAAACAAATCCAGCACTACAGAAGACACTGGAAGGGAAAATACAACCCAAGAAAGCTAGCTACATTCAAGAAAACACAGGAAATAAATAACCTCACTTCAGTAAAACAAAAGCAACCAAGCACACAACCTGATGACCACAGCCAACATCAAAATCAAGACATCTAACAGCCACTGGTCATTAATCTCTCTCAACATCAATGGACTCAACTCTCCAATAAAAAGACACAGATTAACAGAATGGATACGTAAACAAAACCCAGCAATCTGTTGCATACAAGAAACACACCTAAGACACAAAGATAGACATTACCTGAGGGTAAAGGGTTGGAAGACGACTTTCCAAGCAAACGGACCCAAGAAGCAAGCAGGAGTAGCCATTCTAATATCTGATAAAATAGACTTTCAACCAAAATTAATCAAAAGAGATGGGGAAGGACACTTCATACTCATCAAGGGAAAATTCCACCAGGAAGACATCACAATCCTGAACATCTATGCCCCAAATACAAGGGCACCCACATTTGTGAAAGAAACATTGATAAAATTTAAAGCACATATAGATCCCCACACATTAATAGTGGGAGACTTCAACACCCCACTCTCAACAAAGGACAGGTCAACAAAACAGAAATTAAACAAAGAAACAATGTCTCTGACAGAGGTCATGAATCAAATGGACCTAACAGATATTTACAGAACTTTACACCCAAACACAAAAGAATTTACCTTCTTCTCAGCACCTCATGGAACCTTCTCCAAAATAGACCATATAGTTGGTCACAAAGCAAGCCTCAACAAATACAGGAAGATTGAAATAATCCCTTGTATCCTGTCGGATCACCATGGAATAAAGCTGGACCTCAGTAACAACAGAAATAGCAAAAAGCCTACACATACATGGAAACTGAACAACTTGCTACTAAAAGACAGCTGGGTCAGGGAAGAAAGAAATTAAAATCTTCCTAGAACTCAATAAAAATGAAGACACAACATACCCAAACTTGTGGGATACAATGAAGGCAGTGCTAAGAGGAAAGTTAATAGCACTAAGTGCCTTCAAGAAGAAATTTGAGACAGCGCATTCAAGCAACTTAATGGCTCACTTAAAAACCCTAGAAAAAGAAGAAGCAGACACACCAAGAAGGAGCAGACGGCTGGAAATAATCAAACTCAGGGCTGAAATCAATCAATTAGAAACAAATAAAACAATTCAAAGAATCAATGAAACCAAGAGCTGGTTCTTTGAGAAAATCAACAAGATAGAAAAACCCTTAGCTAAGCTAACTAAAAGGCAGAGAGACACCATCCAAATCAACAAAATCAGAAATGAAAACGGGGACATAACTACAGACACTGAGGAAATCCAAGCAATCATTAGGACTTACTTCAAAAATCTATACGGAACAAAATTTGAAAATTTAAATGAAATGGACAATTTTCTTGACCGATTCCACTTACCAAAGCTAAATCAGGACCAGGTAAATCAATTAAATAGTCCTATATCCCCCAAGGAAATAGAAGCAGTCATCGAAAGTCTCCCATCCAAAAAAAGCCCAGGACCTGATGGTTTCAGCGCAGAATTCTACCAAACATTCTAAGAAGAGCTAACACCAACTCTCTTCAAACTATTTCACAAAATAGAAACAGAAGGAGCATTACCAAACTCATTCTATGAAGCCACAGTCACCTTGGTACCTAAACCTCACAAAGACTCAACAAAGAAAGAGAATTTCAGGCCAATCTCCCTTATGAACATTGATGCAAAAATACTCAACAAAATACTCACAAACCGAATACAAGAACACATCAAAGATATCATCCACCATGACCAAGTAGGCTTCATCCCAGGTATGCAGGGATGGTTCAATATACGGAAATCCATCAATGTGATCCACCATATTAACAAATTGAAAGAAAAAAACCACATGATAATCTCCTTAGACGCTGAAAAGCCTTTGACCAAATCCAACATCCATTCATGTTTAAAGTATTGGAGAGATCAGGGGATACAAGGCACATATCTAAACATAGTAAAGGTGATATACAGCAAACCTATAGCCAACATCAAACTGAATGGAGAGAAACTTAAAGCAATCCCACTAAAATCACGGACAAGACAAGGCTGCCCACTCTCTCCATATCTCTTCAACATAGTGCTGGAAGTCCTTGCTAGAGCAATAAGACAGTTGAAGAAGATCAAGGGGATACAAATTGGAAAGGAAGAAGTGAAATTATCAAAATTTGCAGATGATATGATAGTATACGTGAGTGACCCCAAAAAAATCTACCAGGAACTCCTACAGCTGATAAACACCTTCAGCAAAGTGGCGGATACAAAATTAACTCAAAAAAATCAGTAGCCCTCCTGTATACAAAAGACAAAAGGGCTGAGAAAGAAATTAGGGAAACAACACCCTTCACAATAGCCACAAATGACATAAGGTACCATGGAGTAACCCCTAACCAAGGAAGTCAAAGACTTGTATGAAAAAATTTCAAATCTCTGAAGAAAGAACTAGAAGAAGATATGAGAAGATGGAAAGATCTCCCATGCTCATGGCTTGGTAGGATTAACATAGTAAAAATGACCATCTTACCAAAAGCAATATACAGATTCAATGCAATGCCCATCAAATTGCCAACACAATTCTTTACAGACTTGGAAAGAAAATTCTCAACTTCATATGGAATAACAAGAAACCCAGAATTGCTAAAACAATCCTCTACAATAAAAGATCTTCTGGAGGTATCTCCATCCCTGATCTTAAGTTGTACTATAGAGCAACAGTTTTAAAAACTGCATGGTACTGGCATAGAAACAGAATGGTGGATCAATGGAACCGAACAGAGGACCCAGAAATAAACCCACACACTTATGGACACCTGATATTTGACAAAGACGCCAAAATCATACAATGGAAAAAAGATAGCATCTTCAACAAATGGTGCTGGTCCAACTGGATGTCTACATGTAGAAAAATGAAAATAGATCCATACTTATCACCCTGCACAAAACTGAAGTCCAAGTGGATCAAAGACCTCAACATAAAACCAGACACATTAAATCAGCTTGAAAAAAAAGTGGGGAATACCCTAGAACTCATTGGTACAGGGGAAAACTTCCTGAACAGAACTCCAACAGCATAGGCTCTAAGAGCAACAATCAATAAATGGGACCTCATGAAACTGAAAAGCTTCTGCAAAGCAAAGGACACTGTCATCAAAACAAAGCGACCTCCTACAGATTGGGAAAGAATCTTCACCAACCCTTTATCTGACAAAGGACTCATATCAAATATATATAAAGAACTAAAGAAGCTGAAAAGCAGCAAACCAAATAACCCACTTAAAAAATGGGGAACAGAGCTAAACAGAGAATTCTCTGTAGAGGAATACCGAATGGCAGAGAAGCACTTAAAGAAATGCTCAACCTCACTAGCCATTAGGGAAATGCAAATCAAAACAACCCTGAGATTTCACCTTACACCCATGAGAATGGCCAAGATCAAAAACTCAAGTGACAACACATGCTGGAGAGGTTGTAGAGAAAGAGGAACCCTTCTCCACTGCTGGTGGGAATGTAAACTGGTACAGCCACTCTGGAAATCAATCTGGCGTTGTCTCAGACAACTAGGAATAGTGCTTCCCCAAGATCCAGCCATACCACTCCTAGGCATATATCCAAAAGAGGCTCAAGCACACAAAAAGGAAATTTGCTCAACCATGTTCGTAGCAGCTTTATTTGTAATAGCCAGAAGCTGGAAACAGCCGAGATGCCCCTCATCCGAAGAATGGATGCAGAAAATGTGGTACATCTACACAATGGAATATTACTCAGCAATGAAAAATAAGGAAATCATGAAATTTGTAGGTAAATGGTGGGATCTGGAAAGGATCATCCTGAGTGAGTTGTCCCAGAAGCAAAAAGACACACATGGTATATACTCACTCATATAGACATACAGCATAGGACAAACCCACTAAAACCTGTGCATATAAAGAAACTAAGCAAGAGAGAGGACCCTAACTAAAATGTCTAATCCCCATCCGGAAAGGCAAAGAGGATGGACATCAGAAGAAGAGGAGAGCAGGAAACAACCTGGGAACCTACCACAGAGGGTTTCTGAGGGCCTCTGCCCTGCAGACTATCAGGGCAGAGGCTGGGCCTGATGGGCAACTGTTGGGCAGAGTGGATGGAATTTTGTGTAGGAACTGGGAGAGAGTAGGAGCTGGAGAGGATGGGGTCTCCACAAGGAGAGCAACAGAACAGGAGGGTTTGAGCGCAGGGAACTTCCCAGAGACTTGTGCTCCAACCAAGGACTATTCATGGAGATAACCCAGAGCCCCTGCACAGATGTAGCCCAGGGCAGTTCAGAGTCCAATTGGGCTAAATGGTGATGTGAAGAGGGACTGCCTCTGGCATGGTCTGGTTGGCCTGCTCTTTGATCGCCTCCCTCTGGGGGGGAGCAGACTTACCAGGCCATAGTGGAGGACAGTGCAGCCGCTTTTGATGTGAACTGGTGGACTGGGATCAGAAGGGAGGGGAGGGCCTCCCCTATCGGTGGACTTGGGAAGTGACGTGCATGCGGGAGTGGGGAGGGAGGGTGGGATTGGGAGGGGAGGGAGGGGCCTATGGGGGGATGCAGAATGAATAGTGTGTAATTGATGAAAAAAAATTAAAAAAAAGGGAAAAAATAATTTAAGAACCTTAAATGACTTTCAAAAGGGGAGGAAAACATGCAGTTAGGCAATTTATATGGAGCACATCTCGCCCCTGGGGGCAATGGTCTGCTGAACCTACTCAGACCTCGGACACCACCACTGCTAGTTCTAGAACTGATGCAGGATGTTCCAACGAGGGGTTAAGGCTTCTCATAATACTTCCTATAAGCCCATACCTGTTTGTTTACATCCCCCATTTTTATTCATTATTAGCCAGATAGAGCCAAGTAATTGAGGTAATGATACTTGCTTTTTCGCCCAATGCTGTAATGCTATTAAATTTACTAACTGGTTACTCACATGCCTCACTGGGTGCCTGTGCCCGTTGATGCCCTCACGCTATGACTCTCTTCAGACAGAAAAGGGATCTTGGAATTACAGCTGCCATTGTTACTGCTATCTCATTGGCGGCTGTTGAGCTACTACCACGGCATTAGCCATGAGTCATACAGGGCAGACTGCTCAGACCCTGAATAACCTTTTAGCCAATGTAGCTCATGCCTTAGATGTACAAAAGGAATTAATGCTCAACTAAAAGGAGGTTTGATGGTGTTCAATCAGAGGTTTGACCTCGTGTAGGAGCAAATTGATACCCTATGGCAAATCGCTCAATTTGGCTGTCAATGAACATATGTTGGACTTTGTGTCACTAGCATACAACATGAGAACTTTCCCTGTGCTGCAAATCTGTCTAAACAATTGTCAAGCTATATTTTAGGTAATTGGACTGGAGAAGTCGATACTACGATGGACCAGCTGAGAGTGGCCATTGTCATGGTAAATTCTACCAGAGTGGACGCAGGACTAGCCACAGGATTATCATCATGGATTGCTGCAGCCATGAATCATCTGAAGGAATGGGCGGGCATGGGAGTGTTAGCAGGCCTTCTGGTGTTGGTCACCTTGGTTTGCCTGTGGTATATATGCAAGATTAGAGTCTCACAACCGCGTAATGCAGCCATGACCATTCAGGCCTTTACAGCCATTGAAGCAGGACAGTCTCCCCAAGCATGGTTGGCTACCATAAAAAGCCAAAATATTACGCTCAGGATGCGAGGCTAAGCACTGCACTCAGGGTCAGCCGACTTGGACCCAGAGAAGAGCATGTCTGATTGCATGCGGGTTGATGCCCCAGGTCCCGCCTCTGAGAAAAAGGTATCGGACGGGTCTGATGCTCTTTGGCTGGATGACACCTAAATGAACATCAGTACAAAGTCCCAATTTATTTCTAATATCAGAGATCAGACCTCTACTCTTACCTGATGTGTCCAAAACAAAAAGGGGGGACTGTAGAGAGCTGCGTAATGCCACTCCTGAAAGATGGAGCTGGTTTCTGCCTTCCACCTTCCCGATGGTGAGTGCTCTCTGTCACAAACAACTCCACATTTGGCTAAGGCTGAGGATCTGGCTTGCTTCCATGGATGTGGACCTATCTGCATTGCCCACGTGGCATACTGAGGTTGGCTGCCCAGAGGCTATTTAAAGTGGGCTGGCTTTCCCCAGGGTCAGATGACGACTGTTCAAGGTTCCTAAATAAACTGCATTGAAAAAAAAAAAAGTACCCATAGTCACATTACACACACACAAATGCTTTTTTGAAATAAATATCATTGTTGTTACATTATTTAGCACATCTAGATAATCCTCTCAGAAGGCAGTACTTCAGCATTAGGTGCAGTATAGTAACTAATGGAAACATGAAGAAGAATGGAACTTCAAACAAAATACATACATATGTATGTATACATATATATATATATATACACATAGTTAGTTAGTTAGTTAGTTAGTTAGTTAGTTAGTTAGGCCCAGCAAGAGCCTAAATATAAGAAGGTATAAAGAGAACTCCGGAAACTGATCATCCATCGATGCAAAATCGCAAGAGATGCATTCTGACCATTGCGCAATGGGGTCACCCCTGCTAGTCAGCAAGGAGTGGCACTGAGAAACAAAAACCTTAGGTTTTTAAAAGGCAAAAGGCAGGAATCTCCTGGGGTTGCTATATTGGCGATTCGGGATTGGGTGAAGTGTTTGACTTTTAAAATAATTGGCTAGTTCTGGTCACCCTTAGGTCCAGTCAGTCCTGCCGTAAATATTTGATCTCCAAGTCAGTTTGGAATTTCTTGCCATATGAGATATAGCTACGGTTAAAGGTGGGAGAATGACTAACTCATCCCGTGTCTGTTCTGAGGAGTGGGCATTTCAGGCTTTGGATCAAAGTTCAGGAGCTATGCAGGAGAAGGATTGGGGTCATTGGCCGGTTTTCAAACAAAGCTCATTTGACAGGCGCCAGCCAGTGATTTACTCTCCATTTAGTAGGGATATCTGCTTGTTCTCTTCCTTATCTCTGCCTTCACAAATGGCTGATGTCAGGAACTTTTACATTCCTTGTCTCTCTGAAGAAGCATTAAGAGGCTTTAATTAACATGGGCCTAAAACTTGAAAATATGTGTTATAAGGCAATTAAAAGAAACATATGTTACAAAGTTAGTGTAATTCTCTTTCTCTCTCTCTCTCTCTATATATATATATACATATATATATATATATATATATATATATATATATATATATATACAGAGTCATACATACATATGCACTATTAAGCATCCTAACATTAACGTTGGTAAAAATAGAACACATTGGGGGGACATCTTTCACCCTTGGACGTGTACTCAGAAGGGTGACACATGGGAATCAATACTTCAAATGCAGCTTTGCCTAATTACTGACATCCAAATCAGGCTTGAAAAGAAACATCTTAAAAGAATTTGTGAAAATGAAACACAAATGCACCATGCTTTCTCAGAGACCCTTCCTTGAAAAGCATGATCACACATTACCTGATATTAATAAGCAATGGAACTCATAGATGATGGGAATCCCATTCTATACTTTGCAGTAGAAAAATACCTGTCACGAAGCAGAAATGCATTAGAAGTTCAACAGCAGCCACAGAAAGAATATCAGAATGATCTAATAAACTTTTGTGACTGAGTTTGATACACATACAGCAAAATTCAATACTTACTCCAATGTTTCAAAACACAGAATACAACCACAATTGGTGATCTCCTCAATTACATTATACGTGAACATGGTAAATAATTTATTTCCTCCAAGGCTATGATGAAAATCAGATTAAAAATGTTTCTTTTCATGATTAGTTTCTTAGGGTGTACAGATTTTAGAATGTTTATCCTGTATTTCATGTCTAATACCCACTTATGAGTGAATATTTAAACCCTGTGTGTCTTTCTGCTTCTGGGATACCTCACTCAGGATGATCTTTTCTAGGTCCTACCATTTGCCTGCAAATTTCATGATTTCCTTGTTTTTAACTGCTGAGTAGGATTCCATTGTTTAAATGTACCAAATTTCTGTATCCATTCTTCAACTGAGGGGCATTTGGGTTGTTTCCAGGTTCTAGCTATTACAAATAAAGCTGCTACAAACAAGGTTGAGCAAATGTCCTTGTTGTATATTTGAGCATCTTTTGGATATATGCCTAGGAGTGGTATAGCTGGATCTTGAGGTAGCACTATTCCTACTTTTCTGAAAAAGTGCCAGATTGATTTGCAAAGTGGTTGTACTAGTTTACATTCTCACCAGCAGTGGAGGAGGGTTCCCCTTTCCACAGATCATCTCCAGCATGTGTTGTCACCTGAGTTTTTGATCTTAGCCCGTCTAATGGGTCTAAGGTGAAATCCCAGGGTCATTTCGATTTGCATTTCCCTGATGACTAAGGAAGGCATTTGAGGGGACAGGAGTTCCACAAGGACAGCAACAGATAAATAATACTGGGCACAGGGGTCTTTTTTGAGACTAATACTCCAACCAAAGACCATGCATGGAGATAACTGAGAACCTCTACAACTCCTGCCCAGATATATTCCATGGCAGCTCAGTCTCCAAGTGAGATTCCTAGTAATGGGAACAGGAACGGTCTCTGATATGAACTCAGTGGCTAGCTCTTTGATCACCTCCTCATGAAGGGGGAGCAGGCCACAGAGGATGACAATGCAGCCAGTCCTGATGAGACCTGATAGGATAGGGTCAAATGGCAGTGGAGGAGGAACTCACCTATCATTGGACTTGGAGACAGAAATGGGAGGAAGTTTGAAGGTAGGATAAAGGAGGGGATGAAGGATGGAGCTACAGCATAAATACAATGTGAATAAACTGTAATTTACAAAAACAAATTTTTAAAAAGTGAAAAAAAAAGAAACAACCTTCAGATGCTAGAAGTTTTTTTGTATACATACCAGGATGTTGGTTTTTGAGAAAGAGATTTTCTGTATGACCTTGACTGACCTGTCATTCTTTTTAGACCAGGCAGGACTTGAACTAACACAGATCCATTTCCCTCTGCCAGTCATAGTGCCAGTATTAGAGGCATTTGGCAACAGTCCAGCCTTTGAATTTTTTAATTTAATTTAATGTTTTATTTTTGTGACATGGTGTCTCAGTGCATCATTGCCAGTCCAGGACTCTCTTTGTAAACCAGGCTGACCTTAAACTCACAGAGATCTACCTTCATCTGCCTCTCAAGTTATGGGACTAAGGGTGTGTGCCACCATACCTGGCAAGACTTACCTATAGCCTAGTCACACTATGTGATTTCAGACATATCTAGGCACACATCTAGCCTGTTTTTTTTAAGACAAGGTTTCTCTCTGTAGCCATGCATGTCCTGGACTTGCTTTGTAGACCAGGATGACAGTGAAGTTACACAGCAGCATGCTTGTGTCTCCTGGAAAGACAGGATTCAAGATATGTGCCACAAAGACTGGCTCATATTTTCCAAGCAAATGGATGCAAGAAGCAAGCAGGAGTAGCCATTCTAATATCTGATAAAATAGACTTTCAACCAAAATTAATCAAAAGAGATGGGGAAGGACACTTCATCATCATCAAGGGAAAATTCCACCAAGAAGACATCACAATCCTGAACATCTATGCCCCAAAAATGAGGGCACCCACATTTGTGAAAGAAACATTGATGAAACTTAAACCACACATAGATCCCCACACACTAATAGTGGGAGACTTCAACACACCACTCTCAACAAAGGACAGGTAAACTAAACAGAAATTAAACAAAGAAACAATATTTCTAACAGAGGTCATGAATCAAATGAACCTAACAGACATTTACAGAACCTTACACCCAAGCAAAAAAGAATTTACCTTCTTCTCAGCACCTCATGGAACCTTCTCCAAAATAGGCCACATAGTTGGTCAGAAAGCAAGCCTCAATAGATACAAGAAAATTGAAATAATCCCTTGTATCCTGTCTGATCACCATGGAATAAAGCTAGACCTCAATAACAACAGAAATAGCAAAAAGCCTACACATACATGGAAACTGAACAACTTGCTACTAAAAGACAGCTGGGTCAGGGAAGAAATAAAGAAAGAAATTAAAATCTTCCTAGAACTCAATAAAAATGAAGAGACAACATACCCAAACTTGTGGGAAACTTGTGGGATACAATGAAGGCAGTGCTAAGAGGAAAGTTAATAGCACTAAGTGCCTTCAAGAAGAAATTTGAGACAGCGCATTCAAGCAAACAATGGCTCACTTAAAACCCTAGAAAAGAAGAAGCAAACACACCAAAAGGGAATAGATGGCTGGAAATAATCAAACTCAGGGCTGAAATCAATCAATTAGAAACAAAACAATTCAAAGAATCAATGAAACCAAGAGCTGGTTCTTTGAGAAAATCAACAAGATTGACAAACCCTTAGCCAAGCTAACTAAAAGGCAGAGAGACATCATCCAAATCAACAAAATCAGAAATGAAAAGGGGGACATAACTACAGACACTGAAGAAATTCAAACAATCATTAGGACTTACTTCAAAAGTCTATATGCAACAAAATTTGAAAATTTAAATGAAATGGACAATTTTCTTGATCGATTCCACTTACCAAAGCTGAATCAGGACCAGGTAAATCAATTAAATAGTCCTATATCCCCCAAGGAAATAGAAGCAGTCATTGAAAGTCTTCCATCCAAAAAAAGCCCAGGACCTGATGGTTTCAGTGCAGAATTCTACCAGACATTCAAGAAAGAACTAACTCCAATTCTCTTCAAACTATTCCACAAAATCGAAATGAAAGGAACATTTCCAAACTCATTCTATGAAGCCACAGTCACCTTGGTACCTAAACCTCACAAAGAATCAACAAAGAAAGAGAATTTCTGGCCAATCTCCCTTGTGAACATTGATGCAAAAATACTTAACAAAATACTTGCAAAATGAATCCAAGAACACATCAAAGATATTATCTACTATGACCAAGTAGGCTTCATCCCAGGTATGCAGGGGTGGTTCAATATATGGAAATCCATCAATGTGCTACACCATATTAACAAACTGAAAGAAAAAAAAAACACATGATAATCTCCCTAGATGCTGAAAAAGCATTTGACAAAATCCAACATCCATTCATGTTTAAAATATTGGAGAGATCATGGATACAAGGCACATATCTAAACATAGTAAAGGCGATATACACCAAGCATATAGCCAACATCAAACTGAACGGAGATAAACTTAAAGCAATCCCACTGAAATCAGGGACAAGACAAGGCTGCCCACTCTCTCCATATCTATTCAACATAGTTCTGGAAATCCTTGCTAAAGCAATGAGACAGTTAAAGGAGATCAAGGGGATACAGATGGGAAAGGAAGAAGTCAAATTATCACTATTTGCAGATGATATGATAGTATACATGAGTGACCCCAAAAACTCTACCAGGGAACTCCTACAGCTGATAAACACCTTCAGCAAAGTGGCTGGATACAAAATTAACTCAAAAAAAAAATCAGTACTACGCCTGTATACAAAAGAAAAAAGGGCTGAGAAAGAAATTAGAGAAACAACACCCTTCACAATAGCCAAAATGGCATAAAGTACTTTGGTGTAACCCCTAACCAAAGCAAGTCAAAGACTTGTATGAAAAAAAAAAATTCAAGTCTCTGAGGAAAGAAAAGTCTCTGAGGAAAGAATTAGAAGAAGATATGAGAAGATGGAAAGATCTCCCATGCTCATGGCTTGGCAGGATTAACATTGTAAAAATGGCCATCTTACCAAAAGCAATCTATAGATTTAATGCAATTCACATCAAATTGCCAACACAATTCTTTACAGACCTGGACAGAAAAATTCTCAACTTCGTATGGAATAACAAGAAACCCAGAATTGCTAAAACAATCCTTTACAATAAAAGATCTTCTGGAGGTATCTCCATCCCTGATCTTAAGTTGTACTATAGAGCAACAATTTTAAAAACTGCATGGTACTGGCATAGAAACAGAATGGTGGATCAATGGAACCGAACAGAGGACTCAGAAATAAACCCACACACTTATGGACACCTGATCTTTGACAAAGACGCCAAAACCATACAATGGAAAAAGATAGCATCTTCAACAAATGGTGCTGGTCCAACTGGATGTCTACATGTAGAAAAATGAAAATAGATCCATACTTATCACCCTGCACAAAACTGAAGTCCAAGTGAATCAATGACCTCAGCATAAAACCAAACACATTAAATCGGCTAGAAAAAAAAAAAAAGTGAGGGATTCCCTAGAACTCATTGGTACAGGAGAAAACTTCCTGAACAGAACACCAACAGCACAGGATCTGAGAGCAACAATCAATAAATGGGACCTCATGAACTGAAAAGCTTCTGTAAACAAAGGACGCTGTCATCAAAACAAAGCGACTGTATACAGATTGGGAAAAAATTTTCACTAACCCTTTATCTGACAGAGGACTCATATCCAGTATATATAAAGAACTAAAGAAGCTGAAAAGCAGAAAACCAAGTAATCCAATTAAAAAATGGGGAACAGAGCTAAACAGAGAATTATCTGTAGAGGAATATCAAATGGCAGAGAAGCACTTAAAGAAATGCTCAACCTCATTAGCCATAAGGAAAATGAAAAGCAAAACAACTCTGAGATTTCACCTTGCACCCATCAGAATGGCCAAGATAAAAAACTCAAGTGACAACACATGCTGGAGAGGTTGTGGAGAAAGAGGAACCCTTCTCCACTGCTGGTGGGAATGTAAACTTGTACAACCACTCTGGAAATCTATCTGGCACTTTCTCAGACAACTAGGAATAGCGCTTCCCCAAGATCCAGCCATACCACTCCTGTGCATATATCCAAAAGAGGCTCAAGTACACAAAAAGGAAATTTGGTCAACCATGTTTGTAGCAGCTTTATTTGTAATAGCCAGAAGCTGGAAACAGCCCAGACGCCCCTCAACTAAAGAATGGATGCAGAAATTGTGATACATCTGTACAATGGAGTATTACTCAGCAATGAAAAATAAGAAAATCATGAAATTTGCAGGTAAATGGTGGGATCTGGAAAGGATCATCCTGAGTGAGTTGTCCCAGAAGCAAAAAGACACACATGGTATATACTCACTCATATAGACATACAACATAGGACAAACCCACTATAACCTGTGCATCTAAAGAAAACTAAGCAAGAGAGGACCTA
>JAEOAE010000289.1:0-70864 GCA_036365155.1 Meriones psammophilus | reverse complement strand
AAACAATGCTTCCAACAAATGGACACCAGAACATTTAAAAACCTGCTTCAAACAAAATTGCTCAGGAGCACTTAAAAACCCCCTTCCAACGAAATGAATCCACAGCACGTAAAAACCCGCTTCCAATGAAATGACTCCAGAGCACTTAAAATACCGCTTCCAATGAAAGGACTCCAGAGGAATCTAAAACCCGCTTCAAAAAAAAAGACTCCAGAGTACTTAAAAACCCGCCTAACGAAATGAATCCAGAGTACTTACATCCCCACTTCCAAACGAAATCACTCCAGAGCACTTACAAACATGCTTCAAACGAAATGCCTCCAGAGAACTTAAAATGTTCTTCAAGGAAATGATTCCAGAGCACTTAAAAACCCACTTCCAACGAAAGGACACCAGAACACTTAAAAACCCACTTCCAACGAAATGACCTCAGTGCACATAAAAACCGTTTTCCAAATCTAAATGAATCCAGAGTACTTACATCCCCACTTCCAATGAAATGACTCCAGAGCACTTACAAACATGCTTCCAACGAAATGACTCCAGAGTAATAAAAATCCACTTCCAACGTAGTGACTCCAGAGGACTTAAAAACCCACTTCCAAAGAAAGGACACCAGAACACAAAAATACTAGCTTCCAAAGAAATGAAGTTAGAGCACTTAAGAACCTGCTTCCAACAAAAGGATCCCAGAACACTGAAAAAGCCACTTACAACAAAATGACTCCAGAGCACTTAAAAACCCGCTTAAAACGAAATCACTCCACAGCAATTAAAAAAACGCTTCCAACGAAATTACTCCAGAGCACTTAAAAACCCACTTCCAACGAATTTACTCCAGAGCACTTAAAAACCCGCTTCCAAAGAAATGACTCCAGAGCACTCTAAAACCCGCTTCCAACAAAAGGACACCAGATCACTTAAAAACCCGCTTACAACGAAATGACCTCAGAGCACATAAAAACCCGCTTCCAACTATATGACTACAGAGCATTTAAAAACATGCTTCCAAAGAAACGACCATAGAGTACTTAAACCCCTCTTCCAACGAATGGACACCAGAATATTTAAAAACCCGCTTCAAAAAAAAATTACTCAGGAGCACTTAAAAAACACCTTCAAACGAAATGAATCCAGAGCACATAAAAACCCGCTTCCAACGAAATGACTCCAGAGCACTTAAAAACCCACTTCCAACGAATTTACTCCAGAGCACTTAAAAACCCGCTTCCAAAGAAATGACTCCAGAGAACTCTAAAACCCGCTTCCAACAAAAGGACACCAGATCACTTAAAAACCGCTTACAAATCTAAATGATTCCAGAGCACTAAAAACAAGCTTCCAATGAAATGACTCCAGAGCACTTAAAAACGGCTTCCAACAAAATGACCTCAGAGCACATAAAAACCGCTTCCAACTAAATGACTACAGAGCATTAAAAACCTGCTTCCAATGAAACGACCTAGAGTACTTAAAACCCTCTTCCAAAGAATGGACACCAGAATATATAAAAACCTGCTTCAAAAAAAAAAATTACTCAGGAGCACTTAAAAACCACCTTCCAAACGAAATGAATCCAGAGCACATAAAACCTGCTTCCAATGAAATGACTCCAGAGCCCTTAAAATACCGCCTAAACGAAATGACTCAGAGCACTCTAAAACTCGATTCCAACCAAATGACTCAGAGCACTTAAAAACCGCTTCCAACGAAATGACTCAGAGCACTTAAAAATCCGTTTCAATGAAAGGATACTTGAACACTTAAAACCCGCTTCCAACGAAATGATTCCAGAGCACGAAAAAAACCGCTTCCAAACTAATTTACTCCAGAGTACTTAAAAACCCGCTTAAATGAAAGGATTCCAGAAGACTTAAAACCCGCTTCAAAAAAATGACCTCAGCGAACATAAAAAACCGTTTCCAACGAAATGAATCCAGAGTACTTACATCCCCACTTCCAACGAAATGACTCCAGAGCACTTAAAAACCTGCTTCCAAAGAAATGACTCCAGAGCACTTAAAACCTTCTTCCAAGGAAATGACTCCAGAGCACTTAAAAACACAATTCCAACGATATGACCCCAGAGCACTTAAAACCCACTTCCAACGAAAGGACACCAGAACACTTAAAAACCCACTTCCAACGAAATGACTCCAGAAGACTTAAAAACCCGCTTCCAACAAAAAGACTCCATAGCACTTAAAAATCCGCTCCAAAACAAAAGGATACCAGAAGACTTAAAAACCCGCTTCCAAAAAAATGACCTCAGCGAACATAAAAAACCGTTTCAAACGAAATGAATCCAGAGTACTTACATCCCCACTTCCAAAGAAATGACTCAAAGCACTTACAAACAAGCTTCCAACAAAATGACTCCAGAGCAATAAAAAACCACTTCCAAACGAAATGACTCAGAGGACTTAAAAACCCGCTTCCAACTAAATGACTACAGAGCATTAAAAAACCTGCTTCCAATGAAACGACCCTAGAGTACTTAAAACCCTCTTCCAAAGAATGGACACCAGAATATATAAAAACCTGCTTCAAAAAAAATTACTCAGGAGCACTTAAAAACCACCTTCCAACGAAATGAATCCAGAGCACATAAAAACCTGCTTCCAGTGAAATGACTCCAGAGCCCTTAAAAATACCGCCCAACGAAATGACTCAGAGCACTCTAAAACCCGATTCCAACGAAATGACTCCAGAGCACTTAAAAACCCGCTTCCAACGAAATGACTCCAGAGCACTTAAAAATCCGTTTCCAATGAAAGGATACTTGAACACTTAAAAACCCGCTTCCAACGAAATGATTCCAGAGCACGAAAAAACCGGGCTTCCAAAAATTTACTCCAGAGTACTTAAAAACCCGCTTCCAAAGAAATGACTCAGAGCACTTAAAAACCGCTTTTCAACGAAATGATTCCAGAGCACTAAAAACCCGCTTCCAATGAAATGAACCCAAGCACTTAAAAACCCGCTTCCCAACGAAAGGACAGGAGAATACTTAAAACTCGCCTAAACGAAATGACTCCAGAGCACTAAAAACTTGCTTCCAACGAAATGACTCCAGAGCACTTAAAAACGAGCTTCCAAACGAAATGACCCCAGAGAACTCAAAACCCGCTTCCAACGAAATGACTCCAGAGCACTTAAAAACCGCTTCAAACTAAATGAATCCAGAGCACTTAAAAAATCACTTGAACGAAATGACTCCAGAGCACTCAAAAGCCCACTTCCAACAAAATGATTCCAAAGCACTCAAAAACACGGTTCAAACGAAATGACTCCAGAGCACTTAAGAAACTGCTTCCAACGAAATGACTCCAGAGCACTGAAAAAGCCACTTCCAACGAAATGACTCCAGAGCACTTAAAAAACCGCTTCCAATGAAATGACCACAGAGCACTTAAAAAACGGCTTCCAACGAAATGACCTCAGAGCACATAAAAACCTCCTTCCAACTAAATGACTACAGAGGATTATAAAACCTGCTTCCAACAAAAACGACCCTAGAGTACTTAAACCCCTCTTCTAAAGAATGGACACCAGAATATTTAAAAACCCGCTTCAAAAAACATTACTCAGGAGCACTTAAAAATCACCTTCCAACGAAATGAATCCAGAGCACGTAAAAACCTTCATCCAAAGAAATGACTCCAGAGCCCTGAAAATACCACTTCCAACGAAATGAATCCAGAGCACTCTAAAACCCGCTTCGAATGAAATGACTCCAGAGCACTTAAAAAACCACTTCCAAAGAAATGAACCCGATCACTTAAAAACACGCTTCCAACGAAATGACTCAGAGCACTTAAAAACCTGCTTCCAAAGAAATGACTCAGAGCACTCTAATACCCGCTTCCAAAGAAATGACTACAGAGCATTTAAAAACCTGCTTCCAACGGAACGACCCTAGAGCACTTAAACAATGCTTCCAACAAATGGACACCAGAACATTTAAAAACCTGCTTCAAACAAAATTGCTCAGGAGCACTTAAAAACCCCCTTCCAACGAAATGAATCCACAGCACGTAAAAACCCGCTTCCAATGAAATGACTCCAGAGCACTTAAAATACCGCTTCCAATGAAAGGACTCAGAGGAATCTAAAACCCGCTTCAAAAAAAAGACTCAGAGTACTTAAAAACCCGCTTCCAACGAAATGAATCCAGAGTACTTACATCCCCACTTCCAACGAAATCACTCCAGAGCACTTACAAACATGCTTCAAACGAAATGCCTCCAGAGAACTTAAAAATGTTCTTCCAAGGAAATGATTCCAGAGCACTTAAAAACCCACTTCCAACGAAGGACACACCAGAACACTTAAAAAACCCACTTCCAACGAAATGACCTCAGTGCACATAAAAAACCGTTTCCAACGAAATGAATCCAGAGTACTTACATCCCCACTTCCAATGAAATGACTCCAGAGCACTTACAAACATGCTTCCAACGAAATGACTCCAGAGTAATAAAAATCCACTTCCAACGTAGTGACTCCAGAGGACTTAAAAACCCACTTCCAAAGAAAGGACACCAGAACACAAAAATACTAGCTTCCAAAGAAATGAAGTTAGAGCACTTAAGAACCTGCTTCCAACAAAAGGATCCCAGAACACTGAAAAAGCCACTTACAACAAAATGACTCCAGAGCACTTAAAAACCCGCTTAAAACGAAATCACTCCACAGCAATTAAAAAAACGCTTCCAACGAAATTACTCCAGAGCACTTAAAAACCCACTTCCAACGAATTTACTCCAGAGCACTTAAAAACCCGCTTCCAAAGAAATGACTCCAGAGCACTCTAAAACCCGCTTCCAACAAAAGGACACCAGATCACTTAAAAACCCGCTTACAACGAAATGACCTCAGAGCACATAAAAACCCGCTTCCAACTATATGACTACAGAGCATTTAAAAACATGCTTCCAAAGAAACGACCATAGAGTACTTAAACCCCTCTTCCAACGAATGGACACCAGAATATTTAAAAACCCGCTTCAAAAAAAAATTACTCAGGAGCACTTAAAAAACACCTTCAAACGAAATGAATCCAGAGCACATAAAAACCCGCTTCCAACGAAATGACTCCAGAGCACTTAAAAACCCACTTCCAACGAATTTACTCCAGAGCACTTAAAAACCCGCTTCCAAAGAAATGACTCCAGAGAACTCTAAAACCCGCTTCCAACAAAAGGACACCAGATCACTTAAAAACCCGCTTACAACGAAATGATTCCAGAGCACTAAAAACAAGCTTCCAATGAAATGACTCCAGAGCACTTAAAAAACGGCTTCCAACAAAATGACCTCAGAGCACATAAAAACCCGCTTCCAACTAAATGACTACAGAGCATTAAAAAACCTGCTTCCAATGAAACGACCCTAGAGTACTTAAAACCCTCTTCCAAAGAATGGACACCAGAATATATAAAAACCTGCTTCAAAAAAAATTACTCAGGAGCACTTAAAAACCACCTTCCAACGAAATGAATCCAGAGCACATAAAAACCTGCTTCCAATGAAATGACTCCAGAGCCCTTAAAATACCGCTAAAAATGACTCAGAGCACTCTAAAAACTCGATTCAACCAAATGACTCCAGAGCACTTAAAAACCCGCTTCAAAAAAAATGACTCCAGAGCACTTAAAAATCCGTTTCCAATGAAAGGATACTTGAACACTTAAAAACCCGCTTCCAACGAAATGATTCCAGAGCACGAAAAAACCGGCTTCCAACGAATTTACTCCAGAGTACTTAAAAACCCGCTTCCAACGAAAGGATTCCAGAAGACTTAAAAACCCGCTTCCAAAAAAATGACCTCAGCGAACATAAAAAACCGTTTCCAACGAAATGAATCCAGAGTACTTAAAAACCCCACTTCCAACGAAATGACTCCAGAGCACTTAAAAAACCTGCTTCCAAAGAAATGACTCAGAGCACTTAAAAACCTTCTTCCAAGGAAATGACTCAGAGCACTTAAAAACACAATTCCAACGATATGACCCCAGAGCACTTAAAAACCCACTTCCAACGAAAGGACACCAGAACACTTAAAAACCCACTTCCAACGAAATGACTCCAGAAGACTTAAAAACCCGCTTCCAACAAAAAGACTCCATAGCACTTAAAAATCCGCTCAAATCAACGAAAGGATACCAGAAGACTTAAAACCCGCTTCCAAAAAAATGACCTCAGCGAACATAAAAACCGTTTCAACGAAATGAATCCAGAGTACTTAAATCCCCACTTCCAAAGAATGACTCAAAAGCACTTAAAAACAAGCTTCCAACAAAATGACTCCAGAGCAATAAAAAACCCACTTCCAACGAAATGACTCAGAGGACTTAAAAACCCGCTTCCAACTAAATGACTACAGAGCATTAAAAAACCTGCTTCCAATGAAACGACCAGAGTACTTAAAACCCTCTTCCAAAGAATGGACACCAGAATATATAAAAACCTGCTTCAAAAAAAATTACTCAGAGCACTTAAAAACCACCTTCCAACGAAATGAATCCAGAGCACATAAAAACCTGCTTCCAACGAAATGACTCCAGAGCCCTTAAAACCCGCTTCCAACGAAATGACTCCAGAGCACTCTAAAACCTCGATTCCAACGAAATGACTCCAGAGCACTTAAAAACCCGCTTCCAACGAAATGACTCCAGAGCACTTAAAAATCCGTTTCCAACGAAAGGATACTTGAACACTTAAAAACCCGCTTCAAAAAAAATGATTCCAGAGCAACAAAAAACCGACTCCAACGAATTTACTCCAGAGTACTTAAAAACCCGCTTCCAAAGAAATGACTCCAGAGCACTTAAAAACCCGCTTCCAACGAAATGATTCCAGAGCACTAAAAACCCGCTTCCAATGAAATGAACCCAAGCACTTAAAAACCCGCTTCCAACGAAAGGACAGGAGAATACTTAAAAACTCGCTTCCAACGAAATGACTCCAGAGCACTAAAAAACTCGCTTCCAACGAAATGACTCCAGAGCACTTAAAACCCACTTCCAAAACCCGCTGAAATGACCCCAGAGAACTCAAAAACCCGCTTCTAACGAAATGACTCCAGAGCACTTAAAAAACCGCTTCCAACGAAATGAATCCAGAGCACTTAAAAAACCACTTCGAACGAAATGACTCCAGAGCACTCAAAAGCCCACTTCCAACAAAATGATTCCAAAGCACTCAAAAACACGGTTCAAACGAAATGACTCCAGAGCACTTAAGAAACTGCTTCCAACGAAATGACTCCAGAGCACTGAAAAACCCACCAAACGAAATGACTCCAGAGCACTTAAAAAACCGCTTCCAATGAAATGACCACAGAGCACTTAAAAAACGGCTTCCAACGAAATGACCTCAGAGCACATAAAAACCTCCTTCCAACTAAATGACTACAGAGGATTATAAAACCTGCTTCCAACAAAAACGACCCTAGAGTACTTAAACCCCTCTTCTAAAGAATGGACACCAGAATATTTAAAAACCCGCTTCAAAAAACATTACTCAGGAGCACTTAAAAATCACCTTCCAACGAAATGAATCCAGAGCACGTAAAAACCTTCATCCAAAGAAATGACTCCAGAGCCCTGAAAATACCACTTCCAACGAAATGAATCCAGAGCACTCTAAAACCCGCTTCGAATGAAATGACTCCAGAGCACTTAAAAAACCACTTCCAAAGAAATGAACCCGATCACTTAAAAACACGCTTCCAACGAAATGACTCCAGAGCACTTAAAAACCTGCTTCCAAAGAAATGACTCCAGAGCACTCTAATACCCGCTTCCAAAGAAATGACTACAGAGCATTTAAAAACCTGCTTCCAACGGAACGACCCTAGAGCACTTAAACAATGCTTCCAACAAATGGACACCAGAACATTTAAAAACCTGCTTCAAACAAAATTGCTCAGGAGCACTTAAAAACCCCCTTCCAACGAAATGAATCCACAGCACGTAAAAACCCGCTTCCAATGAAATGACTCCAGAGCACTTAAAATACCGCTTCCAATGAAAGGACTCAGAGGAATCTAAAACCCGCTTCAAAAAAAAAAGACTCCAGAGTACTTAAAAACCCGCTTCCAACGAAATGAATCCAGAGTACTTACATCCCCACTTCCAACGAAATCACTCCAGAGCACTTACAAACATGCTTCAAACGAAATGCCTCCAGAGAACTTAAAAATGTTCTTCCAAGGAAATGATTCAGAGCACTTAAAACCCACTTCCAACGAAGGACACCAGAACACTTAAAAACCCACTTCCAAATCTAAATGACCTCAGTGCACATAAAAACCGTTTCCAACGAAATGAATCCAGAGTACTTACATCCCCACTTCCAATGAAATGACTCAGAGCACTTACAAACATGCTTCCAAACGAAATGACTCCAGAGTAATAAAAATCCACTTCCAACGTAGTGACTCCAGAGGACTTAAAAACCCACTTCCAAAGAAAGGACACCAGAACACAAAAATACTAGCTTCCAAAGAAATGAAGTTAGAGCACTTAAGAACCTGCTTCCAACAAAAGGATCCCAGAACACTGAAAAAGCCACTTACAACAAAATGACTCCAGAGCACTTAAAAACCCGCTTAAAACGAAATCACTCCACAGCAATTAAAAAAACGCTTCCAACGAAATTACTCCAGAGCACTTAAAAACCCACTTCCAACGAATTTACTCCAGAGCACTTAAAAACCCGCTTCCAAAGAAATGACTCCAGAGCACTCTAAAACCCGCTTCCAACAAAAGGGACACCAGATCACTTAAAAACCCGCTTAAAACGAAATGACCTCAGAGCACATAAAAACCCGCTTCCAACTATATGACTACAGAGCATTTAAAAACATGCTTCCAAAGAAACGACCATAGAGTACTTAAACCCCTCTTCCAACGAATGGACACCAGAATATTTAAAAACCCGCTTCAAAAAAAAATTACTCAGGAGCACTTAAAAAACACCTTCAAACGAAATGAATCCAGAGCACATAAAAAACCCGCTTCCAACAAAATGACTCCAGAGCACTTAAAAACCCACTTCCAACGAATTTACTCAGAGCACTTAAAACCCGCTTCAAAGAAATGACTCCAGAGCACTCTAAAACCCGCTTCAAACAAAAGGACACCAGATCACTTAAAAACCCGCTTCAACGAAATGATTCCAGAGCACTAAAAACAAGCTTCCAATGAAATGACTCCAGAGCACTTAAAAACGGCTTCCAACAAAATGACCTCAGAGCACATAAAACCCGCTTCCAACTAAATGACTACAGAGCATTAAAAACCTGCTTCCAATGAAACGACCCTAGAGTACTTAAAACCCTCTTCCAAAGAATGGACACCAGAATATATAAAAACCTGCTTCAAAAAAAATTACTCAGGACCACTTAAAAACCACCTTCCAACGAAATGAATCCAGAGCACATAAAAACCTGCTTCCAATAAATGACTCCAGAGCCCTTAAAATACCGCTTAAATCTAAATGACTCCAGAGCACTCTAAAACCCGATTCCAACGACTCCAGAGCACTTAAAAACCCGCCTAAATAAAATGACTCCAGAGAGCACTTAAAAAATGACTTCAATGAAAGGATACTTGAACACTTAAAAACCCGCTAAAGAAATGACTCCAAGCACTGAAAAATGACTCCAGAGCACTTAAAAACCGCCCAACGAAATGACTCAGAGCACTTAAAACCCGCTTCCAAAGAAATGACTCAGAGCACTTAAAACCCGCCTAACGAAATGATTCCAGAGCACTAAAAACCCGCTTCCAATGAAATGAACCCAAGCACTTAAAAACCCGCTTCCAACGAAAGGACAGGAGAATACTTAAAAACTCGCTTCCAACGAAATGACTCCAGAGCACTAAAAAACTCGCTTCCAACGAAATGACTCCAGAGCACTTAAAACGAGCTTCCAAAAAATGACCCCAGAGAACTCAAAACCCGCTTCCAACGAAATGACTCCAGAGCACTTAAAAAACCGCTTCCAACGAAATGAATCCAGAGCACTTAAAAAACCACTTCAAACGAAATGACTCCAGAGCACTCAAAAGCCCACTTCCAACAAAATGATTCCAAAGCACTCAAAAACACGGTTCAAACGAAATGACTCCAGAGCACTTAAGAAACTGCTTCCAACGAAATGACTCAGAGCACTGAAAAACCCACTTCCAACGAAATGACTCAGAGCACTTAAAAACCGCTTCCAATGAAATGACCACAGAGCACTTAAAAAACGGCTTCCAACGAAATGACCTCAGAGCACATAAAAACCTCCTTCCAACTAAATGACTACAGAGGATTATAAAACCTGCTTCCAACGAAACGACCCTAGAGTACTTAAACCCCTCTTCTAAAGAATGGACACCAGAATATTTAAAAACCCGCTTCAAAAAAAATTACCCAGGAGCACTTAAAAATCACCTTCCAACGAAATGAATCCAGAGCACGTAAAAACCTTCATCCAAAGAAATGACTCCAGAGCACTTAAAAACGAGCTGACTCCAAAGAGAACTAAAAAACCCCAGAGAACTCAAAAACCCGCTTCCAACGAAATGACTCCAGAGCACTTAAAAACGAGCTTCCAACGAAATGACCCCAGAGAACTCAAAAACCCGCTTCCAACGAAATGACTCCAGAGCACTTAAAAAACCGCTTCCAATGAAATGACCACAGAGCACTTAAAAACCCGCTTCCAACGAAATGACATCAGAGCACATAAAAACCGCTTAACGAAATGACCTCAGAGCACATAAAAACCCGCTTCCAACTAAATGACTACAGAGCATTAAAAAACCTGCTTCCAACGAAACGACCCTAGAGTACTTAAATCCCTCTTCCAAAGAATGGACACCAGAATATTTAAAAACCCGCTTCAAAAAAAATTACTCAGGAGCACTTAAAAACCACCTTCCAACGAAATGAATCCAGAGCACATAAAAACCTGCATCCAATGAAATGACTCCAGACACCTTAAAATATCGCTTCCAATGAAATGACTCCAGAGCACTCTAAAAGCCGCTTCCAATGAAAGGTCTCCAGAGCACTTAAAAAACAACTTCCAAAAAAAAAAAAACCCGAGAACTTAAAAAAACGCAGAGCACTTAAAAACCCGAAATGAAATGACCTCAGAGCTGTCTAATACACCCTTCCAACGAAATGACTCCAGAACACTTAAAAACCTGCTTCCATCGAAATGACTACAGAGCACTTAAAAAACCGCTTCCAACAAAATGACTCCATAGCACTTAAAAATCCGCTTCCAACGAAAGGATACCAGAAGACTTAAAAACCCGCTTCCAACGAAATGACTACAGAGCATTTAAAAACCTGCTTCCAACGAAACGACCCTAGAGCACTTAAACAATGCTTCCAACGAATGGACACCAGAACATTTAAAAACCTGCTTCAAACAAAATTACTCAGGAGCACTTAAAAACCCCCTTCCAACGAAATGAATCCACAGCACGTAAAAACCTGCTTCCAATGAAAGGACTCCAGAGCACTCTAAAACCCCCTTCCAACGAAATGACTCCAGAGCACTTAAAAACCCGCTTCCAAAGAAATGACTCCAGAGCACTTAAAAACCTGCTTCCAAAGAAATGACTCCAGAGCACTTAAAAACCTTCTTCCAAGGAAATGACTCCAGAGCACTTAAAAACCCAATTCCAACGATATGACCCCAGAGCACTTAAAAACCCACTTCCAACGAAAGGACACCAGAACACTTAAAAACCCACTTCCAACGAAATGACTCCAGAGTACTTAAAAACCCGCTTCCAACAAAATGACTCCATAGTACTTAAAAATCCGCTTCCAACGAAAGGATACCAGAAGACTTAAAAACCCGCTTCCAAAAAAATGACCTCAGCGAACATAAAAAACCGTTTCCAACGAAATGAATCCAGAGTACTTACATCCCCACTTCCAACGAAATGACTCCAGAGCACTTAAAAACCTGCTTCCAAAGAAATGACTCCAGAGCACTTAAAAACCTTCTTCCAAGGAAATGACTCCAGAGCACTTAAAAACCCAATTCCAACGATATGACCCCAGAGCACTTAAAAACCCACTTCCAACGAAAGGACACCAGAACACTTAAAAACCCACTTCCAACGAAATGACTCCAGAAGACTTAAAAACCCGCTTCCAACAAAAAGACTCCATAGCACTTAAAAATCCGCTTCCAACGAAAGGATACCAGAAGACTTAAAAACCCGCTTCCAAAAAAATGACCTCAGCGAACATAAAAAACCGTTTCCAACGAAATGAATCCAGAGTACTTACATCCCCACTTCCAAAGAAATGACTCCAAAGCACTTACAAACAAGCTTCCAACAAAATGACTCCAGAGCAATAAAAATCCACTTCCAACGAAGTGACTCCAGAGGACTTAAAAACCCGCTTCCAACTAAATGACTACAGAGCATTAAAAAACCTGCTTCCAATGAAACGACCCTAGAGTACTTAAAACCCTCTTCCAAAGAATGGACACCAGAATATATAAAAACCTGCTTCAAAAAAAATTACTCAGGACCACTTAAAAACCACCTTCCAACGAAATGAATCCAGAGCACATAAAAACCTGCTTCCAATGAAATGACTCCAGAGCCCTTAAAATACCGCTTCCAACGAAATGACTCCAGAGCACTCTAAAACTCGATTCCAACAAAATGACTCCAGAGCACTTAAAAATCCGTTTCGAATGAAAGGATACTTGAACACTTAAAAACCCGCTTCCAACGAAATGATTCCAGAGCACGAAAAAACCGGCTTCCAACGAATTTACTCCAGAGTACTTAAAAACCCGCTTCCAAAGAAATGACTCCAGAGCACTTAAAAACCCGCTTCCAACGAAATGATTCCAGAGCACTAAAAACCCGCTTCCAATGAAATGAACCCAAGCACTTAAAAACCCGCTTCCAAAACGAAATGACAGGAGAATACTTAAAACTGCTTCCAACGAAATGACTCCAGAGCACTAAAAACTCGCCTAAATCAAATGACTCAGAGCACTTAAAAACGAAATGACTCAGAACGAAAAAACCCCAGAGAACTCAAAAACCCGCTTCCAACGAAATGACTCCAGAGCACTTAAAAACCGCTTCCAAATCTAAATGAATCCAGAGCACTTAAAAACCACTTCCAACGAAATGACTCCAGAGCACTCAAAAGCCCACTTCCAACAAAATGATTCCAAAGCACTCAAAAACACGGTTCAAACGAAATGACTCAGAGCACTTAAGAAACTGCTTCCAACGAAATGACTCAGAGCACTGAAAAAGCCACTTCCAACGAAATGACTCCAGAGCACTTAAAAAACCGCTTCCAATGAAATGACCACAGAGCACTTAAAAAACGGCTTCCAACGAAATGACCTCAGAGCACATAAAAACCTCCTTCCAACTAAATGACTACAGAGGATTATAAAACCTGCTTCCAACGAAACGACCCTAGAGTACTTAAACCCCTCTTCTAAAGAATGGACACCAGAATATTTAAAAACCCGCTTCAAAAAAAATTACCCAGGAGCACTTAAAAATCACCTTCCAACGAAATGAATCCAGAGCACGTAAAAACCTTCATCCAAAGAAATGACTCCAGAGCACTTAAAAACGAGCTTCCAAACAAAATGACCCCCAGAGAACTCAAAAACCCGCTTCCAACGAAATGACTCCAGAGCACTTAAAAACGAGCTTCCAACGAAATGACCCCAGAGAACTCAAAAACCCGCTTCCAACGAAATGGCTCCAGAGCACTTAAAAAACTGCTTCCAACGAAATGAATCCAGAGCAATGAAAAAGCAACTTCCAAACGAAATGACTCAGAGCACTTAAAAACCCGCCCAATGAAATGACCACAGAGCACTTAAAAACCCGCTTCCAACAAAATGACATCAGAGCACATAAAAACCGCTTCCAACGAAATGACCTCAGAGCACATAAAAACCCGCTTCCAACTAAATGACTACAGAGCATTAAAAACCTGCTTCCAACGAAATGACCTAGAGTACTTAAAAACCTCTTCCAAAGAATGGACACCAGAATATTTAAAAACCCGCTTCAAAAAAAATTACTCAGGAGCACTTAAAAACCACCCAAAAATCCAACGAAATGAATCCAGAGCACATAAAAACCTGCATCCAATGAAATGACTCAGAGCACTTAAAATATCGCTTCCAATGAAATGACTCAGAGCACTCTAAAACCCGCTTCCAATGAAATGTCTCAGAGCACTTAAAAACAACTTCCAAAAAAAAAAACCCAGAGAACTTAAAAACGCTGCTTCCAAATCTAAATGACCTCAGAGCTGTCTAAACACCCTTCCAACGAAATGACTCCAGAACACTTAAAAACCCGCCCATCCAAAGAAATGACTACAGAGCACTTAAAAACCGCTTCCAACAAAATGACTCCAGAGCACTTAAAAATCCGCTTAAACGAAAGGATACCAGAAGACTTAAAAACCCGCTTCCAACGAAATGACTACAGAGCATTTAAAAACCTGCTTCCAACGAAATGACCCTAGAGCACTTAAAACCAATGCTTCAAACGAATGGACACCAGAACATTTAAAAACCTGCTTCAAACAAAATTACTCAGAGCACTTAAAAACCCCTTCCAACAAAATGAATCCACAGCACGTAAAAACCTGCTTCCAATGAAATGACTCCAGAGCACTCTAAAACCCCTTCCAACGAAATGACTCCAGAGCACTTAAAAACCCGCTTCCAATGAAATGACTCCAGAGCACTTAAAAACCTGCTTCCAAAGAAATGACTCCAGAGCACTTAAAAACCTTCTTCCAAAGAAATGACTCCAGAGCACTTAAAAACCCAATTCCAACGAAATGACCCCAGAGCACTTAAAAACCCACTTCCAACGAAATGACACCAGAACACTTAAAAACCCACTTCCAACGAAATGACTCCAGAGTACTTAAAACCCGCTTCCAACAAAATGACTCCATAGTACTTAAAAATCCGCTTCCAACGAAAGGATACCAGAAGACTTAAAACCCGCTTCCAAAAAAAATGACCTCAGAGAACATAAAAACCGCTTCCAACAAAATGAATCCAGAGTACTTAAAAAATCCGCTTCCAACGAAATGACTCAGAGCACTTAAAAACCTGCTTCCAAAGAAATGACTCCAGAGCACTTAAAAACCTTCTTCCAAGGAAATGACTCCAGAGCACTTAAAAACCCAATTCCAACGATATGACCCCAGAGCACTTAAAAACCCACTTCCAACGAAAGGACACCAGAACACTTAAAAACCCACTTCCAACGAAATGACTCCAGAAGACTTAAAAACCCGCTTCCAACAAAAAGACTCCATAGCACTTAAAAATCCGCTTCCAACGAAAGGATACCAGAAGACTTAAAAACCCGCTTCAAAAAAATGACCTCAGAGAACATAAAAACCGTTTCCAACGAAAATGAATCCAGAGTACTTAAAAACCCCACTTCCAAAGAAATGACTCCAAAGCACTTACAAACAAGCTTCCAACAAAATGACTCCAGAGCAATAAAAATCCACTTCCAACGAAGTGACTCCAGAGAACTTAAAAACCCGCTTCCAATGAAATGACCCCAGAGCACTTAAAAATCCGCTTCCAACGAAAGGATACCAGAACACTTACAAACCTGCTTCCAATGAAATGACTCCAGAGCACTTAAAAAACCGCTTCCAATGAAATGACTCCAGAGCACTTAAAAACCCACTTCCAACAAAATGACTCTGGAGCACTTAAAAACCGCTTCCAATGAAATGACTCCAGAGTACTTAAAAACCCACTTCCAACTAAATGAGTCCAGAGCACTTAAAAACCCGCTTCCAATGAAATGACTCCAGAGCACTTAAAAACCCGCTTCCAACGAAATGACACCAGAGCACTCAAAAACCCCCTTCCAACGAAATGACTCCAAAGCACTCAGAAACCCGCTTCCAACGAAATGACTCCAGAGCACTCAAAAACCTGCTTCCAACAAAATGATTCCAGAGCACTTAAAAAACCACTTCCAACGAAAAGACTCCAGAGCCCTGAAAAACCCACTTCCAACAAAATGATTCCAGAGCACTTAAAAAACCGCTTCCAATGAAATGAACACAGAGGACATAAAAACCCACTTTGAACGAAATGACCTCAGAGCACATAAAAACCCGCTTCCATCGAAATGACACCAGAGCACTTAAAAACCCGCTTCCAACGAAATGACCTCAGAGCACATAAAAACCCGCTTCCAACTAAATGACTACAGAGCATTTAAAAACCTGCTTCCAACGAAATGACCCTAGAGTACTTAAACCCTTCTTCCAAAGAATGGACACCAGAATATTTAAAAACCCTCTTCAAAAAAAATTACTCAGGAGCACTTAAAAACCACCTTCCAACGAAATGAATCCAGAGCACGTAAAAACCTGCTTCCAACGAAACGACTCCAGAGCCCTTAAAATGCCGCTTCCAACGAAATGACTCCAGAGCACTCTAAAACCCGCTTCCAACGAAATGACTCCAGAGCACTTAAAAACCCGCTTCCAAAGAAATGACTCCAGAGCACTCAAAAATCCGGTTCCAACGAAAGGATACTTGAACACTTAAAACCTGCCTCCAACAAAATGACTCAGTGCACTTAAAAACCGCTTCCAAATCGAAATGGCCTCAGAGCACATAAAACCCCTTCCAAAGAAATGACCCTAGAGCACTTAAAAACCCGTTTCCAACGAAATGACTACAGAGCATTTAAAAACGTGCTTCCAAAGAAACGACCAAAGAAGCACTTAAACAATGCTTCCAACGAATGGACACCAGAACATTTAAAAACCTGCTTCAAACCAAATTACTCAGGAGCACTTAAAAACGCCCCTTCCAACTAAATGAATCCACAGCACGTAAAAACCCGCTTCCAAACGAAAATGACTCCAGAGCACTTATAAACCTGCTTCCATCGAAATTACTCCAGAGCACTTAAAAACCCACTTCCAAGGAAATGATTCCAGAGCACTTAAAAACCTTCTTCCAAGGAAATGACTCCAGAGCACTTAAAAACACACTTCCAACGATATGACCCCAGAGCACTTAAAAACCCACTTCCAACAAAAGGACACCAGAACACTTAAAAACCCACTTCCAACGAATTGACTCCAGAGCACTTAAAAACACACTTCCAACGAAAGGATACCAGAACACTTAAAAACCCATTTCCAACGAAATTACTCCAGAGCACTTAAAAACCCGCTTCCAAAGAAATGACTCCAGAGCACTCTAAAACCCGCTTCCAACAAAAGGACACCAGATCACTTAAAAACCCGCTTCCAACGAAATGATTCCAGAGCACTAAAAACCCGATTCCAATGAAATGACTCCAGAGCACTTAAAAACCTGCTTCCAATGAAATGAACCACGCACTTAAAAACGCGCTTCCAACGAAAGGAAAGGAGAATACTTAAAAACGCGCTTGCAAGGAAATGACTCCAGAGCACGTAAAAACGTGCTTCCAAAGAAATGACTCCAGAACACTCTAAAAACCCTTCTAACGAAATGTCTCCAGAACACTTAAAAACCCGCTTCCAACGAAATGATCCCAGAGCACTCTAAAACCCGCTTCCAACGAAATGAATCCAGAGCACTTAAAAACCCGCTTCCAAAGAAATGACTCCAGAGCACTCTAAAACCCGCTTCCAACAAAAGGACACCAGATCACTTAAAAACCCGCTTCCAACGAAATGATTCCAGAGCACTTAAAAAACCACTTCCAATGAAATGACCACAGAGCACTTAAAAACCCGCTTCCAACGAAATGGCCTCAGAGCACATAAAAACCCACTTCCAACGAAATGACTCCAGAGAAATTAAAAACCTGCTTCCAACGAAATGACCTCAGAGCACATAAAAAACCACTTCGAATGAAATGACTCCAGAGCACTCAAAAACCCACTTTCAACAAAATGACTCCAAAGCACTCAAAAACCCGCTTCCAACAAAATGGCCTTAGAGCACATAAAAACCCTCTTCCAACAAAATTACACCAGATCACTTAAAAACCCGCTTCCAACGAAATGACTCCAGAGGACTTCAAAACCCACTTCCAACAAAATGACTCCAGAGCACTTAAAAATCTGCTTCTAACTAAATGAGCCCAGAGCACTTAAAAACCCGCTTCCAAAGAAATGACTCCAGAGCACTTAAAAACCTTCTTCCAAGGAAATGACTCCAGAGCACTTAAAAACACACTTCCAACGATATGACCCCAGAGCACTTAAAAACCCACTTCCAACGAAAAGGACACCAGAACACTTAAAAACCCACTTCCAACGAAATGACTTCAGAACACTTAAAAACACACTTCCAACGAAAGGACACCAGAACACTTAAAAACCCACTTCCAACAAAATGACTCCAGAGCACTTAAAAACCCGCTTCCAACAAAATGACTCCATAGCATTTAAAAATCCGCTTCCAACGAAAGGATACCAGAGCACTTAAAAACCCGCTTCAAAAAATGACCTCAGCGCACATAAAAACCGTTTCCAAATCGAAAAGAATCCAGAGTACTTATATCCCCACTTCCAAAGAAATGACTCCAGAGCACTTACAAACATGCTTCCAACGAAATGACTCCAGAGCAATAAAAATCCACTTCCAACAAAATGACTCCAGAGCACTTAAAAACCCGCCCAACAAAATGACTCAAAGCACTTAAAAACCCGAAAAGGATACCAGAACACTTAAAAACCCACTTCCAAAGAAAGGACAACAGAACATATAAATACTAGCTTCCAACGAAATGCAGTTAGAGCACTTAAGAACCTGCTTCCAACGAAAGGATCCCAGAACACTGAAAAAAAAGCTTACAACGAAATGACTCCAGAGCACTTAAAAACCCGCTTAAAACAAAATCACTCCACAGCAATTAAAAAAACGCTTCCAACGAAATTACTTACCAGAGCACTTAAAACCCACTTCCAACGAAAGGATACCAGAACACTTACAAACCTGCTTCCAATGAAATGACTCCAGAGCACTTAAAAAACCGCTTCCAATGAAATGACTCCAGAGCACTTAAAAACCCACTTCCAACGAAATGACTCTGGAGCACTTAAAAACCGCTTCCAATGAAATGACTCCAGAGTACTTAAAAACCCACTTCCAACTAAATGAGTCCAGAGCACTTAAAAACCCGCTTCCAATGAAATGACTCCAGAGCACTTAAAAACCCGCTTCCAACGAAATGACACCAGAGCACTCAAAAACCCCCTTCCAACGAAATGACTCCAGAGCACTCAAAAACCTGCTTCCAACAAAATGACTCCAGAGCACTTAAAAAACCACTTCCAACGAAAAGACTCCAGAGCCCTGAAAAACCCACTTCCAACAAAATGATTCCAGAGCACTTAAAAAACCGCTTCCAATGAAATGAACAGGAGGACATAAAAACCCGCTTTGAACGAAATGACCTCAGAGCACATAAAAACCCGCTTCCATCGAAATGACACCAGAGAACTTAAAAACCCGCTTCCAACGAAATGACCTCAGAGCACATAAAAACCCGCTTCCAACTAAATGACTACAGAGCATTTAAAAACCTGCTTCCAACGAAACGACCCTAGAGTACTTAAACCCTTCTTCCAAAGAATGGACACCAGAATATTTAAAAACCCGCTTCAAAAAAAATTACTCAGGAGCACTTAAAAACCACCTTCCAACGAAATGAATCCAGAGCACGTAAAAACCTGCTTCCAACGAAACGACTCCAGAGCCCTTAAAATGCCGCTTCCAACGAAATGACTCCAGAGCACTCTAAAACTCGCCTAAACTAAATGACTCCAGAGCACTTAAAACCCGCTTCCAAAGAAATGACTCCAAAGCACTTAAAAATCCGTTTCCAACGAAAGGATACTTGAACACTTAAAAACCTGCCTCCAAAGAAATGACTCCAGAGCTCTTAAAAAACAGCTTCCAACGAAATGACTCCAGAGCACTTAAAAACACGCTTCCAACGAATTTACTCCAAAGCACTTAAAAACCCGCTTCCAAAGAAATGACTCCAGAGCACTCTAAAACCACTTCCAACAAAAGGACACCAGATCACTTAAAAACCCGCTTCCAATGAAATGACTCCAGAACACTTAAAAACCTGCTTCCAACTAAATGAACCGAGCACTTAAAAACGTGCTTCCAACGAAAGGAAAGGAGAATACTTAAAAACGCGCTTGCAAGGAAATGACTCCAGAGCACTTAAAAACGCGCTTCCAAAGAAATGACTCCAGAGCACTCTAAAACCCCCTTCCAACAAAATGTCTCCAGAACACTTAAAAACCCGCTTCCAACGAAATGATTCCAGAGCACTCTAAAACCGCTTCCAACGAAAGGATACTAGTACAATTAAAAACCCGCCTCCAACGACATGACTCCAGAGATCTTAAAAAACAGCTTCCAACTAAATGACTCCAGAGAGCTTAAAAAGCCGCTTCCAACGCAATGACTCAAGAGCACTTAAAAACCCGCTTCCAACGAATTTACTCCAGCACACTTAAAAACCCGCTTCCAATGAAATGACTACAGAGCATTTAAAAACCTGCTTCCAATGAAACGACTCTAGAGTACTTAAAACCCTCTTCCAAAGAATGGACACCAGAATATTTAAAAACCCGCTTCAAAAAAAATTACTCAGGAGCACTTAAAAACCACCTTCCAACGAAATGAATCCAGAGCACGTAAAAACCTGCTTCCAACGAAACGACTCCAGAGCCCTTAAAATGCCGCTTCCAACGAAATGACTCCAGAGCACTCTAAAACTCGCTTCCAACGAATGACTCCAGAGCACTTAAAAACCCGCTTCCAACGAAATGACTCCAGAGCACTCAAAAATCCGGTTCCAACGAAAGGATACTTGAACACTTAAAAACCTGCCTCCAACAAAATGACTCCAGAGCACTTAAAAAACCGCTTCCAACAAAATGGCCTCAGAGCACATAAAATCCCGCTTCCAAAGAAATGACCCTAGAGCACTTAAAAACCCACTTCCAACGAAATGACTCCAGAGCACTTAAAAACCCGCTTCCAACAAAATGACTCCATAGCATTTAAAAATCCGCTTCCAACGAAAGGATACCAGAGCACTTAAAAACCCGCTTCCAAAAAAATGACCTCAGCGCACATAAAAAACCGTTTCCAACGAAAAGAATCCAGAGTACTTATATCCCCACTTCCAACGAAATGACTCCAGAGCACTTACAAACATAGTTCCAACGAAATGACTCCAGAGCAATAAAAATCCACTTCCAACGAAGTGACTCCAGAGCACTTAAAAACCCGCTTCCAACGAAAGGATACCAGAACACTGAAAAAAAAGCTTACAACGAAATGACTCCAGAGCACTTAAAAACCCGCTTAAAACGAAATCACTCCACAGCAATTAAAAAAACGCTTCCAACGAAATTACTCCAGAGCACTTAAAAACCCACTTCCAACGAAAGGATACCAGAACACTTACAAACCTGCTTCCAATGAAATGACTCCAGAGCACTTAAAAAACCGCTTCCAATGAAATGACTCCAGAGCACTTAAAAACCCACTTCCAACGAAATGACTCTGGAGCACTTAAAAACCGCTTCCAATGAAATGACTCCAGAGTACTTAAAAACCCACTTCCAACTAAATGACTCCAGAGCACTTAAAAACCCGCTTCCAATGAAATGACTCCAGAGCACTTAAAAACCCGCTTCCAACGAAATGACACCAGAGCACTCAAAAACCCCCTTCCAACGAAATGACTCCAAAGCACTCAGAAACCCGCTTCCAACGAAATGACTCCAGAGCACTCAAAAACCTGTTTCCAACAAAATGACTCCAGAGCACTTAAAAAACCACTTCCAACGAAAAGACTCCAGAGCCCTGAAAAACCCACTTCCAACAAAATGATTCCAGAGCACTTAAAAAACCGCTTCCAATGAAATGAACTCAGAGGACATAAAAACCCGCTTTGAACGAAATGACCTCAGAGCACATACAAACCCGCTTCCATCGAAATGACACCAGAGCACTTAAAAACCCGCTTCCAACGAAATGACCTCAGAGCACATAAAAACCCGCTTCCAACTAAATGACTACAGAGCATTTAAAAACCTGCTTCCAACGAAACGTCCCTAGAGTACATAAACCCTTCTTCCAAAGAATGGACACCAGAATATTTAAAAACCCGCTTCAAAAAAAATTACTCAGGAGCACTTAAAAACCACCTTCCAACGAAATGAATCCAGAGCACGTAAAAACCTGCTTCCAACGAAACGACTCCAGAGCCCTTAAAATGCCGCTTCCAACGAAATGACTCCAGAGCACTCTAAAACTCGCTTCCAATGAAATGACTCCAGAGCACTTAAAAACCCGCTTCCAAAGAAATGACTCCAAAGCACTTAAAAATCCGTTTCCAACGAAAGGATACTTGAACACTTAAAAACCTGCCTCCAAAGAAATGACTCCAGAGCTCTTAAAAAACAGCTTCCAACGAAATGACTCCAGAGCACTTAAAAACACGCTTCCAACGAATTTACTCCAAAGCACTTAAAAACCCGCTTCCAAAGAAATGACTCCAGAGCACTCTAAAACCACTTCCAACAAAAGGACACCAGATCACTTAAAAACCCGCTTCCAATGAAATGACTCCAGAACACTTAAAAACCTGCTTCCAACGAAATGAACCGAGCACTTAAAAACGTGCTTCCAACGAAAGGAAAGGAGAATACTTAAAAACGCGCTTGCAAGGAAATGACTCCAGAGCACTTAAAAACGCGCTTCCAAAGAAATGACTCCAGAGCACTCTAAAACCCCCTTCCAACAAAATGTCTCCAGAACACTTAAAAACCTGCTTCCAACGAAATGATTCCAGAGCACTCTAAAACCGCTTCCAACGAAAGGATACTAGAACACTTAAAAACCCGCCTCCAACGACATGACTCCAGAGATCTTAAAAAACAGCTTCCAACTAAATGACTCCAGAGAGCTTAAAAAGCCGCTTCCAACGCAATGACTCAAGAGCACTTAAAAACCCGCTTCCAACGAATTTACTCCAGCACACTTAAAAACCCGCTTCCAGTGAAATGACTACAGAGTATTTAAAAACCTGCTTCCAATGAAACGACTCTAGAGTACTTAAAACCCTCTTCCAAAGAATGGACACCAGAATATTTAAAAACCCGCTTCAAAAAAAATTACTCAGGAGCACTTAAAAACCACCTTCCAACGAAATGAATCCAGAGCACGTACAAACCTGCTTCCAATGAAATGACTGCAGAGCCCTTAAATTACCGCTTCCAACGAAATGACTCCAGAGCACTTAAAAACGGGCTTCCAAAGAAATGACTCCAGAGCACTCTAAAACCCCCTTCCAACGAAATGACTCCAGATCACTTAAAAACCCGCTTCCAACGAAATGATTCCAGAGAACTCTAAAACCTGCTTCCAACGAAATGACTCCAGGGCACTTAAAAACCCGCTTCCAACGAAATGACCCCAGAGCACTCAAAAACCCACTTCCAACGAAAAACTCCAGAGCACTTAAAAAACCGCTTCCAACGAAATGAACCCAGAGCACTGAAAAAGAAACTTCCAACGAAATGACTCCAGAGCACTTAAAAAACCGCTTCCAATGAAATGACCACAGAGCACTTAAAAACCCGCTTCCAACGAAATGAATCCAGAGCACTTAAAAACCCGCTTCCAAAGAAATCACCTCAGAGCTCATAAAAACCCGCTTCCAACGAAATGACTCCAGAGCATTTAAAAACCTGCTTCCAACGAAACGACCCTAGAGCACATAAACCTTGCTTCCAACGAATGGAAACCCGAACATTTAAAAACCTGCTTCAAACAAAATTACTCAGGAGCACTTAAAAACTGCCTTCCAACGAAATGAATCCACAGCACATAAAAATCTGCTTCCAACGAAATGACTCCAGAGCACTTAAAATACCGCTTCCAAAGAAATGACTCCAGAGCACTTAAAAAACTTCTTCCAAGGAAATGACTCCAGAGCACTTAAAAAACCACTTCCAACGTAAGGACTACAGAGCACTCTAAAACACGCTTCCAACAAAATGACCCCAGAGCACTTAAAAAAGGGCTTCCAACGAAATGACCTCAGAACACATAAAAACCCGCGTCCAACTAAATGACTACAGAGCATTTAAAAACCTGCTTCCAACGAAACGACCCTAGAGTACTTAAACCCCTCTTCCAAAGAATGGACACCAGAATATTTAAAAACCGGCTTCAAAAAAAATTACTCAGGAGCACTTAAAAACCACCTTCCAACGAAATGAATCCAGAGCATGTAAAAACCTTTATCCAATGAAATGACTCCTGAGCCCTTAAAATACCGCTTCCAAAGAAATGACTCCAGAGCACTCTAAAACCCGCTTCCAACGAAATGACTCCAGAGCACTTAAAAACCCGCTTCCAAAGAAATGACTCCAGAGCACTCAAAAATCCGGTTCCAACGAAAGGATACTTGAACACTTAAAAACCTGCCTCCAACAAAATGACTCCAGAGCACTTAAAAAACCGCTTCCAACGAAATGGCCTCAGAGCACATAAAATCCCGCTTCCAAAGAAATGACCCTAGAGCAATTAAAAAACCACTTCCAACGAAATGACTACAGAGCATTTAAAAACGTGCTTCCAACGAAACGACCAAAGAAGCACTTAAACAATGCTTCCAACGAATGGACACCAGAACATTTAAAAACCTGCTTCAAACCAAATTACTCAGGAGCACTTAAAAACACCCTTCCAACTAAATGAATCCACAGCACGTAAAAACCCGCTTCCAACGAAATGACTCCAGAGCACTTATAAACCTGCTTCCATCGAAATTACTCCAGAGCACTTAAAAACCCACTTCCAAAGAAATGATTCCAGAGCACTTAAAAACCTTCTTCCAAGGAAATGACTCCAGAGCACTTAAAAACACACTTCCAACGATATGACCCCAGAGCACTTAAAAACCCACTTCCAACAAAAGGACACCAGAACACTTAAAAACCCACTTCCAACGAAATGACTCCAGAGCACTTAAAAACCCACTTCCAACAAAAGGACACCAGAACACTTAAAAACCCATTTCCAACTAAATTACTCCAGAGCACTTAAAAACCCGCTTCCAAAGAAATGACTCCAGAGCACTCTAAAACCCGCTTCCAACAAAAGGACACCAGATCACTTAAAAACCCGCTTCCAACGAAATGATTCCAGAGCACTAAAAACCCGATTCCAATGAAATGACTCCAGAGCACTTAAAAACCTGCTTCCAATGAAATGAACCAAGCACTTAAAAACGCGCTTCCAATGAAAGGAAAGGAGAATACTTAAAAACGCGCTTGCAAGGAAATGACTCCAGAGCACGTAAAAATGTGCTTCCAAAGAAATGACTCCAGAGCACTCTAAAACCCCCTTCTAACGAAATGTCTCCAGAACACTTAAAAACCCGCTTCCAACGAAAAAATACCAGAACACTTAAACACCCGCGTCCAACGAAAAGACTCCAGAGCACTTAAAACCTTGCTTCCAAAGAAATGACTCCAGAGCACGTATAAACCTGCTTCCAACGAAATGACTCCAGAGCACTTAAAAACCCGATTCCAAGGAAAGGATACTAGAACACTTAATAATCTGCCTCCAATGAAATGACTCCAGAGCACTCAAAAACCCACTTCCAACAAGATGACTCCAGAGCACTCAAATACCCGATTCCAACGAAATGACTCCAGAGCACTTAAAAAACCGCTTCCAACAAAATGGCCTCAGAGCACATAAAAACCCGCTTCCAAAGAAATGACCCCAGAGGACTTAGAAACCCGCTTCCGACGAAATGACTACAGAGCATTTAAAAACCTGCTTCCAACAAAACGACCCTAGAGCACTTAAACATTGCTTCCAACGAATGGACACCAGAACATTTAAAAACCTGCTTCAAACCAAATTACTCACGAGCACTTAAAAAACCCGCTTCCAACAAAATGACTCCAGAGCACTTATAAACCTGCTTCCATCGAAATTACTCCAGAGCACTTAAAAACCCACTTACAACGAAAGGATAGCAGAACACTTAAAAACCCACTTCCAACGAAATGACTCCAGAGCACTTAAAAACCCGCTTCCAACAAAATGACTCCATAGCACTTAAAAATCCGCTTCCAACGAAAGGATACTAGAACACTTAAAAACCCGCTTCCAAAAAAATGACCTCAGCGCACATAAAAAACCGTTTCCAAAGAAATGATTCCAGAGTACTTACATCCCGAATTCCAACGAAATGACTCCAGAGCACTTACAAACATGTTTCCAACGAAATGACTCCAGAGCAATAAAAATCCACTTCCAACGAAGTTACTCCAGAGCACTTAAAAACCCGCTTCCAACGAAATGACTCAAGAGCACTTAAAAACCCGCTTCCAACGAAAGGATACCAGAACACTTAAAAACCCACTTCCAAAGAAAGGACACCAGAACATATAAATAATAGCTTCCAACGAAATGAAATTAGAGCACTTAAGAACCTGCTTCCAACGGAAGGATCCCAGAACACTGAAAAAACTGCTTACAATGAAATGACTCCAGAGCACTTAAAAACCCACTTAAAACGAAATCACTCCACAGCAATTAAAAATCGCCTAAACGAAATTACTCCAGAGCCCTTAAAAACCCACTTCCAACGAAATGATACCAGAACACTTACAAACCTGCTTCCAATGAAATGAGTCCAGAGCACTTAAAAACCCGCTTCCAATGAAATGACTCCAGAGTACTTAAAAACCCACTTCCAACTAAATGACTCCAGAGCACTTAAAAACCCGCTTCCAATGAAATGACTACAGAGCACTTAAAAACCTGCTTCCAACAAAATGACAGCAGAGCACTCAAAACCCCTTCCAACAAAATGACTCCAGAGCACGCAAAAACCCGCTTACAAATAAAAATGACTCCAGAGTTCTCAAAAACCTGCTTCCAACGAAATGACTCCAGAGCACTTAAAAAACAACTTCCAACGAAATGACTCCAGAGCCCTGAAAAACCGACATCCAACAAAATGATTCCAGAATACTTAAAAAACCACTTCCAATGAAATGACCACAGAGGACATAAAAACCCGCTTTGAACGAAATGACCTCAGAGCACATAAAAACCCGCTTCCAACTAAATGACTACAGAGCATTTAAAACCCTGCTTCCAAAGAAATGACTCCAGAGCACTCTAAAAACCGCTTTTAACAAAAGGACACCAGATCACTTAAAAACCTGCTTCCAACGAAATGATTCCAGAGCACTAAACACCCGCTTCCAATGAAATGACTTCAGAGCACTTAAAAACTTGCTTCCAACGAAATGAACCGAGCACATAAAAACGTGCTTCCAACGAAATCAAAGAAGAATATTTAAAAAAGCGCTTGCAAGGAAATGACTCCAGAGCACTTAAAAACGTGCTTCCAAAGAAATGACTCCAGAGCCCTCTAAAACCCCCTTCCAACGAAATGTCTCCAGAACACTTAAAAACCCGCTTCCAACGAAATGATTCCAGAGCACTCCAAAACCCGCTTCCAAGGAAATGACTCCAGAGCACTCAGAAACACGGTTCCAACAAAATGACTCCTGAGCAATCAAAAAACCGCTTCCAAAGAAATGAATCCAGAGCACTGAAAAACCCCCTTCAAACGAAATGAATCCATTGCACGTAAAAACCGCTTGCAACGAAATTACTCCAGAGCACTTAAAATACCGCTTCCAACGAAATGACTCCAGAGCACTTAAAAACCCGCTTCCAACAAAACGATACCAGAACATTTAAAAACCCACTTCCAACGAAAGGACACCAGAACACATAAAAACTAGCTTCCAACAAAATGACTTTAGAGCACTTAAAAACCCGCTTAAAAGGAAATGACATCCAGAACACTTAAAAACCCGCTTCAACTAAATTACTCCAGAGCACTTAAAAACCCACTTCCAAAGAAAGGATACCAGAACACTTACAAACCCGCTTCCAATGAAATGAATCCAGAGCACTTAAAAACCCGCTTCCAAAGAAAGGACACCAGAACACTTAAAAACCCGCATCCAACAAAATGACTCCAGAGCACTTAAAAATTTGCTTCCAAAGAAATGACTCAAAAAAACTTAAAACCCGCTTCCAACGAAAGGATACTAGAACACTTAAAAACCGCCTCCAAAGAAATGACTCCAGATCACTTAAAAACCTGCTTCCAACGAAATGAACCAGAGCACTTAAAAACGCACCTCCAACGAAAATGACAGGAGAATACTTAAAAACGCTTCCAAAGAAATGACTCCAGAGCACTTAAAAACCGCTTTATAAAGAAATGATTCCAGAGCACCCTAAAACCCCTTCCAACAAAATAACTCCAGAACACTTAAAAACCCCACTTCCAACGAAATGACTCCAGAGCACTTAAAAACCCGCTTCCAACAAAATGACTCAAGAGCACTTAAAAACCCGCTTCCATCGAAAGGATACAAGAACACTTAAAACCCACTTCCAAAGAAAGGATACCAGAACATATAAATACTAGCTTCCAAATCGAAATGAAATTAGAGCACTTAAGAACCTGCTTCCAACGAAGGGATCCCAGAACACTGAAAAACCGCTTACAAACGAAATGACTCCAGAGGACTTAAAAACCCGCTTGAAACGAAATCACTCCACAGCAATTAAAAACGCCTTCCAACGAAATTACTCCAGAGCACTTAAAAACCCACTTCCAACGAAAAGATACCAGAACACTTACAAACCTGCTTCCAATGAAATGACTCCAGAGTACTTAAAAAACGCTTTCCAATGAAATGACTACAGAGCACTTAAAAACCCGCTTAACGAAATGACTCTGGAGCACTTAAAAACCGCTTCCAATGAAATGACTCCAGAGTACTTAAAAACCCACTTCCAACTAAATGAATCCAGAGCACTTAAAAACCCGCTTCCAATGAAATGACTACAGAGCACTTAAAAACCCGCTTCCAAAGAAATGACACCAGAGCACTCAAAAACCCCCTTCCAACGAAATGACTCCAAAGCACTCAGAAACCCGCTTCCAATGAAATGACTCCAGAGCACTCAAAAACCTGCTTCCAACGAAATGACTCCAGAGCACTTAAAAAACTACTTCCAACGAAAAGACACCAGAGCCCTGAAAAACCCACTTCCAACAAAATGATTCCAGAGCACTTAAAAAACCGCTTCCAATGAAATGACCACAGAGTACATAAAAACCCGCTTCCAACGATATGACCTCAGAGCACAAAAAAACCCGCTTCCAACTAAATGACTACAGAGCATTTAAAAACCTGCTTCCAAAGAAATGACCCTAGAGTACTTAAAACCTTCTTCCAACTGGACACCAGAATACACTTAAAAACCCGCCTCCAAAAAATTACTCAGAGCACTTAAAAACCACCTTCCAACGAAATGAATCCAGAGCACTTAAAAACCTGCTTCCAAAGAAAATGACTCCAGAGCCCTTAAAAACCGCTTCCAAAGAAATGACTCCAGAGCACTCTAAAACCCGCTTCCAACAAAATGACTCCAGATCACTTAAAAACCCGCCCAAAAACCTAAATGATTCCAGAGCACTAAAAACCCGCTTCCAAAAGAAATGACTCCAGAGCACTTAAAAACCTGCTTCCAACGAAATGAACCCAGAGCACTTAAAAACTCCAATGAAAGGAAAGGAGAATACTTAAAAACCCGCTTCCAACGAAATGACTCCAGAGCACTTAAAACCCGCTTCCAAAGAAATGACTCCAGAGCACTTAAAACCCTTTCCAACAAAATGATACCAGAACACTTAAAAACCCGCTTCCAACCATTCCAGAGCACTCTAAAACCGCTCCAAAGAAATGACTCCTGAGCACTTAAAAACCTGCTTCCAAAGAAATGACTCCAGAGCACTTAAAACCCGTTTCCAACAAAAGGACACCAGAACACTTAAAAACCCGCTTCCAAACGAAATGATTCCAGAGCACTTAAAAACCACTTCAAACGAAATGACTCCCAGAACACTTAAAACCCGCTTCCAACTAAATGGTTCCAGAGCACTTAAAAACCCACTTCCAAAGAAATGACTCCAGAACACTTAAAAACCTGCTTCCAACGAAATGACCCAGAGCACATAAAAAACACTTCCAACAAAATGACTCAAAGCACTCAAAACCCACTTCCAACAAATGAAAGCACTTAAAAACACGCTTCCAACAAAATGACTCCAGAGCACTTAAAAACCGCTTCCAACAAAATGACTCCAGAGCAATTAAAAACCGCTCTGGATGATTCAGAGCACTTAAAAACCCGCTTCCAATGAAATGACTCCAGAGCACTTAAAAACCTGCTTCAAACGAAAATGAACCAGAATTAAAAATGTGCTTCCAAACGAAAGGACAGGAGAATACTTTAAACGCCACTTCAAAAGAAATGACTCCAGAACACTTAAAAACGCGCTTCCAAAGAAATGACTCCAGAGCACTTAAAACCCCCTTCAAACGAAATGACTCCAGAACACTTAAAAACCCGCCCAACTAAATGACTACAGAGCACTTAAAAACCTGCTTCCAACGAAATGACCCAGAGCACTTAAAAACCCGCTTCCAACGAAATGACACCAGAACACTTAAAAACCTGCTTCCAAATAAAATTACTCAGAGCACTTAAAAACCACCTTCCAACGAAATGAATCCAGAGCACTTAAAAACCCACTTCCAACGAAATGACTCCAGAACACTTAAAAACCCGCTTCCAATGAAATGACTTCCAGAGCACTTAAAAACCCGCTTCCAACGAAATGATTCCAGAGCACTTAAAACCCGCTTCCAACTAAATGACTCCAGAGCACTTAAAACCCGCTTCCAAAGAAAAGACTACAGAGCACTTAAAAAACCTGCTTCCAAAGAAATGACCCAAGAGTACTTAAAACCCTTCTTCCAAAGAAATTACTCCAGAGCACTTAAAAAACCCGCTTCCAACAAATGACTCCAGAGCACTTAAAAACCACTTCCAATGAAATGACTCCAGAGCACTTAAAAACCACTTCCAAAGAAATGAATCCAGAGCACTTAAAAACCCGCTTTAAAAACCGAGCACTTAAAAACCCGCTTCCAACGAAATGACTCCAGAGCACTTAAAAACCCCTTCCAACAAATGACTCCAGAACACACTTAAAAACCCGCTTCCAACGAAATGATTCCAGAGCACTTAAAACCTGCTTCAAATGAAATGACTCCAGAGCACTTAAAAACCTGCTTCCAACTGCTTCCAAAACGAAAATGACACCAGAGCACTTAAAAACCTGCTTCAAACAAAATGACTCCAGAGCACTTAAAAACCCCTTCCAAAGAAATGACCATCCAGAGCACTTAAAACCCGGAAAGAAATGACTCAGAGCACTCAAAAACCCGCTTCCAACTGAAATGACTCCAGAGCACTTTAAAAACCCGCTTCCAAAGAAATGACTCCAGAGCACTCAAAAACCCCTTCCAACAAAATGACTCCAGAACACTTAAAAACCCGCTTCCAATTACAACAAAGCACTTAAAAAATGAAATGACCCAGAGCACTTAAAAACCCAACGAAATGACCTCAGAGCACAAAAACCGCTTCCAACTAAATGACTACAGAGCATTTAAAAACCTGCTTCCAAAGAAATGACCCTAGAGTACTTAAAACCCTTCTTCCAACGAATGGACACCAGAATATTTAAAAACCCGAAAAAATTACTCAGAGCACTTAAAACCACCTTCCAACGAAATGAATCCAGAGCACTTAAAAACCTGCTTCCAAAGAAACGACTCCAGAGCCCTTAAAAACCGCAGTGACTCCAGAGCACTTAAAAACCCGCTTCCAACAAAATGACTCCAGATCACTTAAAAACCCGCTTCCAACGAAATGATTCCAGAGCACTAAAAACCGCTTCCAATGAAATGACTCCAGAGCACTTAAAAACCTGCTTCCAACGAAATGAACCAGAGCACTTAAAAACCGCTTCCAATGAAATGAAAGGAGAATACTTAAAACCTGCTTCCAAAGAAATCACTCCAGAGCACTTAAAACGTGCTTCCAAAGAAATGACTCCAGAGCACTCTAAAACCCCTTCCAACAAAATGTCTCCAGAACACTTAAAAACCCGCTGATTCCAGAGCACTCTAAAAACCGCTTCCAACAAAATGACTCCAGAGCACTTAAAAACCTGCTTCCAAAGAAATGACTCCAGAGCACTCTAAAACCGTTTCCAAATGAAAAGGACTCCAGATCACTTAAAAACCAACGAAATGATTCAGAGCACTTAAAAACCACTTCCAATGAAATGACCACAGTGCACTTAAAAACCCGCTTCCAAAAAAATGGTTCCTGAGCACTTAAAAACCATGTGACTCAGAGCACTTAAAAACCTGCTTCCAACCAACAAAATTACCTCAGAGCACATAAAAACCACTTGAACGAAATGACTCCAAAGCACTTCAAAACCCTTCCAACAAAATGACTCCAGAGCACTCAAAACACGCTTCCAACAAAATGACTCCAGAGCACTCAAAAACCGCTTCAAACAAAATGACTCCAGAGCAATCAAAAACCGCTTCCAAAGAAATGATTCCAGAGCACTAAAAACCCGCAATGAAATCACTCCAGAGCACTTAAAAACCTGCTTCAAACGAAATGAACCGAAAAAATGTGCTTCAAAGGAAAGGAGAATACTTTAAAACCGAAATGTCTCCAGAACACTTAAAAACGCGCTTCCAAAGAAATGACTCCAGAGCACTCTAAAACCCCCTTCAAACGAAATGTCTCCAGAACACTTAAAAACCCGCTTCCAACTAAATGACTACAGAGCATTTAAAAACCTGCTTCCAACGAAATGACCCTAGAGCACTTCAACCCCGCTTCCAACGAATGGACACCAGAACATTTAAAAACCTGCTTCAAATAAAATTACTCAGGAGCACTTAAAAACTCCCTTCCAACGAAATGAATCCACAGCACACAAAAACCGCTTCCAACGAAATGACTCCAGAGCACTTAAAATACCGCTTCCAATGAAAGGATTCCAGAGCACTCTAAAACCCGCTTCCAACGAAATGATTCCAGAGCACTCTAAAACCCGCTTCCAAAGAACTGACTCCAGAGCACTCTAAAACCCGCTTCCAAAGAAATGACTCCAGAGCACTCTAAAACCCGCTTCCAATGAAATGACCCAAGAGTACTTAAAAACCTGCTTCCAAAGAAATTACTCCAGAGCACTCAAAAACACGCTTCCGACAAAATGTCTCCAGGGCAATCAAAAAACCTCTTCCAATGAAATGACTCCAGAGAACTTAAAAAAACTGCTTCCCACGAAATGAATCCAGAGCACTTAAAAAACTGCTTCCAACGAAATGACCAGAGAGCACTTAAAAACACGCTTCCAAGGAAATGAACTCAGAGCACATAAAAACCCACTTCCAACGAAATGACCTCAGAACACATAAAAACCCGCTTCCAACGAAATGATTCCAGAGCATTTAAAAACCTGCTTCCAACGAAACGACCCTAGAGCACTTAAACCCTGCTTCCAAAGAATGGACACCAGAACATTTAAAAACCTGCTTCAAACAAAATTACTCAGGAGCACTTCAAAACCCCCTTCCAACGAAATGAATCCACAGCATGTAAAAACCCGCTTCCAAAGAAATGACTCCAGAGCCCTCAAAAAAACACTTCCAATGAAATGACCCAAGAGTACTTAAAAACCCGCTTCCATAGAAATGACTCCAGAGCACTCAAAAACCTGCTTCCAACAAAATGACTCCAGAGCACTTAAAAAACCACTTCCAACGAAAAGACTCCAGAGCCCTGAAAAACCCACTTCCAACAAAATGACACCAGAGCACTTAAAAAACCGCTTCCAACGAAATGACCTCAGAGCACATAAAAACCCGCTTCCAACTAAATGACTACAGGGCATTTAAAAACCTGCTTCCAACAAAACGACCCTAGAGTACTTAAACCCTTCTTCCAACGAATGGACACCAGAATATTTAAAAATCCGCTTCAAAAAAAATTACTCAGGAGCACTTAAAAACCACCTTCCAACGAAATGAATCCAGAGCACGTAAAAACCTGCTTCCAACGAAACGACTCCAGAGCCCTTAAAATACCGCTTCCAACGAAATGTCTCCAGAGCACTCTAAAACCCGCTTCCAACGAAATGACTCCAGAGCACTTAAAAACCCGCTTCCAACGAAATGACTCCAAAGCACTTAAAAATCCGTTTCCAACGAAAGGATACTTGAACACTTAAAAACCTGCCTCCAAAGAAATGACTCCAGAGCTCTTAAAAAACAGCTTCCAATGAAATGACTCCAGAGCACTTAAAAACACGCTTTCAACGAATTTACTCCAGAGCACTTAAACGTGCTTCCAACGAAAGGAAAGGAGAATACTTAAAAACGCGCTTGCAAGGAAATGACTCCAGAGCACTTAAAAACGCGCTTCCAAAGAAATGACTCCAGAGCACTCTAAAACCCCCTTCCAACGAAATGTCTCCAGAACACTTAAAAACCCGCTTCCAACGAAATGATTCCAGAAAACTCTAAAACCGCTTCCAACGAAAGGACTCCAGAGCAGTGAAAAACCTGCTTCCAACGAATTTACTCTAGAGCACTTAAAAAACCGCATCCAAAGAAATGACTCCAGAGCACTCTAAAACCCCTTCCAGCAAAAGGCCACCAGATCACTTACAAACCCGCTTTCAACGAAATGGCCTCAGAGCACATAAAAACTCGCTTCCAAAGAAATGACCCCAGAGCAATTAAAAACCCGCTTCCAACGAAATGACCTCAGAGCTCATAAAAACCCGCTTCCAACGAAACGACTCCTGAGCACTTAAAAAACCACTTCGAACGAAATGACTCCAGAGCACTGAAAAACCCACTTCCAACAAAATGACTCCAAAGCACTCAAAAACACGCTTCCAACAAAATGACTGAAGAGCACTTAAAAAACCGCTTCCAACGAAATGACTCCAGAGCACTGAAAAAGCCACTTCCAACGAAATGACTCCAGAGCACTTAAAAAACCACTTCCAATGAAATGACCACAGAGCACTGAAAAACCCGCTTCCAACGATATGACCCCAGAACACTTAAAAACCCACTTCCAACGAAAAAATACCAGAACACTTAAAAACCCGCGTCCAACGAAAAGACTCCAGAGCACTTAAAACCTTGCTTCCAAAGAAATGACTCCAGAGCACGTATAAACCTGCTTCCAACGAAATGACTCCAGAGCACTTAAAAACCCACTTCCAACGAAAGGATACTAGAACACTTAATAATCTGCCTCCAATGAAATGACTCCAGAGCACTCAAATACCCGATTCCAACAAGATGACTCCAGAGCACTTAAAAAACCGCTTCCAGAAAAATGGCCTCAGAGCACATAAAAACCCGCTTCCAAAGAAATGACCCCAGAGGACTTAGAAACCCGCTTCCGACGAAATGACTACAGAACATTTAAAAACCTGCTTCCAACGAAACGACCCTAGAGCACTTAAACATTGCTTCCAACGAATGGACACCAGAACATTTAAAAACCTGCTTCAAATCAAATTACTCAGGAGCACTTAAAAAACCCGCTTCCAACAAAATGACTCCAGAGCACGTAAAATACCGCTTCCAATGAAAGGACTCCAGAGCACTCTAAAACCCGCTTCCAACGAAATGACTCCAGAGCACTTAAAAACCCGCTTCCAACGAAATGAATCCAGAGCACTTATAAACCTGCTTCCATCAAAATTACTCCAGAGCACTTAAAAACCCACTTACTACGAAAGGATAGCAGAACACTTAAAAACCCACTTCCAACGAAATGACTCCAGAGCACTTAAAAACCCGCTTCCAACAAAATGACTCCATAGCACTTAAAAATCCGCTTCCAAAGAAAGGATACTAGAACACTTAAAAACCCGCTTCCAAAAAAATGACCTCAGCGCACATAAAAAACCGTTTCCAAAGAAAAGAATCCAGAGTACTTACATCCCCACTTCCAACGAAATGACTCCAGAGCACTTACAAACATGCTTCCAACGAAATGACTCCAGAGCAATAAAAATCCACTTCCAACGAAGTGACTCCAGAGCACTTAAAAACCCTCTTCCAACGAAATGACTCAAGAGCACTTAAAACCCGCTTCCAACGAAAGGATACCAGAACACTGAAAAAACCGCTTCCAACGAAATTACTCCAGAGCACTTAAAATACCGCTTCCAACGAAAGGATTCCAGGGCACTCTAAAACCCGCTTCCAAGGAAATGATTCCAGAGCACTCTAAAACCCACTCCAAAGAAATGACTCCGCAGCACTCTAAAACCCGCTTCCAATGAAATGACCCAAGAGTACTGAAAAACCCGCTTCCAAAGAAATGACTCCAGAGCACTCAAAAACACGCTTCCAACAAAATGACTCCAGAGCAATCAAAAACCCTCTTCCAACGAAATGACTCCAGAGAACTTAAAAAACCGCTTTCAACGAAATGACTCCAGAGCACTGAAAAACCCACTTCCAACGAAATGACTCCAGAGCACTTAAAAAACTGCTTCCAACGAAATGACCACAGAGCACTTAAAAACACGCTTCCAAAGAAATGAACTCAGAGCACATAAAAACCCGCTTCCAAAGAAATGATTTCAGAGAATTTAAAAACCTGCTTCCAACGAAACGACCCTAGAGCACTTAAACCCTGCTTCCAAAGAATGGACACCAGAACATTTAAAAACCTGCTTCAAACAAAATTACTCAGGAGCACTTAAAAACCACCTTCCAACGAAATGAATCCACAGCACGTAAAAACCCGCTTCCAACAAAATGACTCCAGAGCACTTAAAATACCGCTTCCAACGAAATGACTCCAGAGCACTCTAAAACCCGCTTCCAACGAAATGACTCCAGAGCACTTAAAAACCCTCTTCCAACGAAATGACTCCCGAGCACTCTAAAACCCGCTTCCAACAAAAGGACACCAGATAACTTAAAAATCCGCTTCCAACGAAATGATTCCAGAGCACTAAAAACCCGCTTTCAACGATATGAATCCAGAGCACTTAAAAACCTTCTTTCAAGGAAATGACTCCAGAGCACTTAAAAACAAACTTCCAATAATATGACCCCAGAGGACTTAAAAACCCACTTCCAACGAAAGGACACCAGAACACTTAGAAACCTGCTTCCAACGAAATGACTCCAGAGCACTTACAAACCCGCTTCCAACGAAATGACTCCAGAGCACTTAAAAACCCGCTTCCAACAAAACGATACCAGAACATTTAAAAACCCACTTCCAACGAAAGGACACCAGAACACATAAATACTAGCTTCCATCGAAATGACTTTAGAGCACTTAACAACCCGCTTAAAAGGAAAGCATCCCAGAACACTTAAAAACCCGCTTACAACTAAATTACTCCAGAGCACTTAAAAACCCACTTCCAAAGAAAGGATACCAGAACACTTACAAACCCGCTTCCAATGAAATGAATCCAGAGCACTTAAAAACCCGCTTCCAAAGAAAGGACACCAGAACACTTAAAAACCCGCATCCAACAAAATGACTCCAGAGCACTTAAAAATTTGCTTCCAAAGAAATGACTCCAAAAAACTTAAAAACCCGCTTCCAACGAAAGGATACTAGAACACTTAATAATCCGCCTCCAAAGAAATGACTCCAGATCACTTAAAAACCTGCTTCCAACGAAATGAACCAGAGCACTTAAAAACGCACCTCCAACGAAAGGACAGGAGAATACTTAAAAACGCGCTTCCACGAAATGACTCCAGAACACTTAAAAACGCGCTTATAAAGAAATGATTCCAGAGCACTCTAAAACCCCCTTCCAACGAAATAACTCCAGAACACTTAAAAACCCACTTCCAACGAAATGACTCCAGAGCACTTAAAAACCCGCTTCCAACAAAATGACTCAAGAGCACTTAAAAACCCGCTTCCATCGAAAGGATACCAGAACACTTAAAAACCCACTTCCAAAGAAAGGATACCAGAACATATAAATACTAGCTTCCAACGAAATGAAGTTAGAGCACTTAAGAACCTGCTTCCAACGATAGGATCCCAGAACACTGAAAAAACCTCTTACAACGAAATGACTCCAGAGGACTTAAAAACCCGCTTGAAACGAAATCACTCCACAGCAATTAAAAAAACGCTTCCAACGAAATTACTCCAGAGCACTTAAAAACCCACTTCCAACGAAAAGATACCAGAACACTTACAAACCTGCTTCCAATGAAATGACTCCAGAGTACTTAAAAAAACGCTTCCAATGAAATGGCTACAGAGCACTTAAAAACCCGCTTCCAACGAAATGACTCTGGAGCACTTAAAAACCGCTTCCAATGAAATGACTCCAGAGTACTTAAAAACCCACTTCCAACTAAATGACTCCAGAGCACTTAAAAACCCGCTTCCAATGAAATGACTACAGAGCACTTAAAAACCCGCTTCCAAAGAAATGACACCAGAGCACTCAAAAACCCCCTTCCAACGAAATGACTCCAGAGCACTCAGAAACCCGCTTCCAACGAAATGACTCCAGAGCACTCAAAAACCTGCTTCCAACGAAATGACTCCAGAGCACTTAAAAAACCACTTCCAACGAAAAGACTCCAGAGCCCTGAAAAACCCACTTCCAACAAAATGATTCCAGAGCACTTAAAAAACCGCTTCCAACGAAATGACTCCAGAGCACTCTAAAACCCGCTTCCAACGAAATGACTCCAGATCACTTAAAAACCCGCTTCCAACGAAATGATTCCAGAGCACTAAAAACCCGCTTCCAATGAAATGACTCCATAGCACTTAAAAACCTGCTTCCAACAAAATGAACCGAGCACTTAAAAACGCGCTTCCAATGAAAGGAAAGGAGAATACTTAAAAAGGCGCTTGCAAGGAAATCACTCCAGAGCCCTTAAAAACGTGCTTCCAAAGAAATGACTCCAGAGCACTCTAAAACCCCCTTCCAACGAAATGTCTCCAGAACACTTAAAAACCCGCTTCCACCGAAATGATTCCAGAGCACTCTAAAAACCGCTTCCAACAAAAGGAAACCAGATCACTTAAAAATCCGCTTCCAACGAAACGATTCCAGAGCACTTAAAAACCCATTTCCAATAATATGACCCCAGAGCACTTTAAAACCCACTTCCAACGAAAGGACACCAGAACACTTAAAAACTTGCTTCCAACGAAATGACTTCAGTGCAATAAAAAACATGCTTCCAATAAAATGACTCCGAGCACTTAAAAACCCGCTTACAACGAAAGGATACCAGACCAACTAAAAACCCACTACCAATTAAAGGACACCAGAACACATAAATACTAGCTTCCAACGAAATGAAGTTAGAGCACTTAAGAACCCGCTTCCAATGAAAGGATCCCAGAATACTGAAAAACCCGCTTAAAACGAAATGACTCCAGAGCACTTAAAAACCCATTTCCAACGAAAGGATACCAGAACACTTACAAACCTGCTTCAAATGACATGACTCCAGAGCACTTAAAAACCCGCTTCCAAAGAAAGGACATCAGAACACTTAAAAACCTGCGTCCAACGAAATGACTCCAGAGCACTTAAAACCTTGCTTCCAAAGAAATGACTCCAGAGCACGTAAAAACCCGCTTCCAAAGAAATGACTCCAAAGCATTTAAAAACCCGCTTCCAATGAAATGATTCCTGAGCACTTAAAAAAGTGCTTCCAAAGAAATGACTCCAGGGCACTCTAAAACCCGATTCCAACAAAATGATTCCAGAGCACTCTAAAACCCGCTTCCATCGAAATGACTCCAGAGCAGTCTAAAACACGCTTCCAACGAAATGACCACAGAGCACTTTAAAACCCGCTTCCAAAGAAATGACTCCAGAGAACTTAAAAAAACGCTTCCAACAAAATGATTCCAGAGCACTGAAAAACGCACTTGCAACGAAATGACTCCAGAGCACTTAAAAACTCGCTTAAAATGAAATCACTCCACAGCAATTAAAAAAAAAAAAAACGCTTCCAACGAAATTACTCCAGAGCACTTAAAAACCCACTTCCAACGAAAGGATACCAGAACACTTACAAACCCGCTTCAAACGAAATGACTCCAGAGCACTTAAAAACCCGCTTCCAAATAAAGGACATCAGAACACTTAAAAACCCGCGTCCAACAAAATGATTCCAGAGCACTTAAAACCTTGCTTCCAAGGAAATGACTCCAGAGCACGTAAAAAGCCGCTTCCAACGAAATGACTCCCGAGCACTTAAAAACCCGCTTACAACGAAAGGATACTAGAACACTTAATAATCTGCCTCCAACGAAATGACTCCAGAGCACTTAAAAACGCGCTTCCAAAGAAATGACTCCAGGGCACTCTAAAATCCGCTTCCAAAAAAATGACTCCAGAGTAAACAAAAACCCGCTTCCAAAGAAATGACTCTAGAGAACTTAAAAAACCGCTTCCAACGAAATGAATCCAGAGCACTGAAAAACCCACTTCCAACGAAATGAATCCAGAGCACTTAAAAAACCACTTCCAAAGAAATGACCACAGAGCACTTAAAAACACGCTTCCAACGAAATGACCCCAGAACACTTAAAAACCCGCTTCCAATGAAATGACTCCAGAATATTTAAAAACCTGCTTCCAACGAAACGACCCTAGAGCACTTCAACCCCGCTTCCAACGAATGGACACCAGAACATTTAAAAACCTGCTTCAAACAAAATTACTCAGGAGCACTTAAAAACCCTCTTCCAAGGAAATGAATCCACAGCACGTAAAATCCCGCTTCCAACGAAATGACTCCAGAGCACTTAAAATACCGCTTCCAATGAAATGACTCCAGAGCACTTAAAAACCTGCATCCAAAGAATTTACTCCAGAGCACTTAAAAACCCGCTTCCAAAGAAAGGACACCAGAACACTTAAAAACCCACGTCCAACAAAATGACTCCAGAGCACTTAAAAACTTGCTTCCAAAGAAATGACTCCAAAGCACTTAAAAACCTGCTTCCAATGAAATGACTACTGAGCACTTAAAATACCGCATCCAACAAAATGACTCCAGAGCACTCTAAAACCCGATTCCAACGAAATGACTCCAGAGCACTTAAAAGCCCACTTCCAATAATATGACCCCAGAGCACATAAAAAGCCACTTCAAACGAAAGGACACCAGAACACTTAAGAACCTGCTTCCAAAGAAATGACTCCAGAGCACTTAAAATCACGCTTCCTACAAAATGACTCCAGAGCACTTAAAAACCCGCTTTCAAAGAAAGGATACCAGAACACTTAAAAACCCGCTTCCAAAAAAATGAACTCAGTGCACATAAAAAACCTTTTCCAACGAAATGAATCCAGAGGACTTACATCCTCACTTCCAACGAAATGACTCCAGAGCACTTACAAACCCGCTTCCAACGAAATGACTCCAGAGCACTAAAAACCCACTTCCAAAGAAATGACTCCAGAGCACTTAAAAACCTGCTTCCAACAAAAGGATACCAGAACACTTAAAAACCCACTTCCAACGAAAGGATACCAGAAGACTTAAAAACCAACTTCCAACGAAAGGACACCAGAACACATAAATACGAGCTTCCAACGAAATGACTTTCGAGCACTTAACAACCCGCTTAAAACGAAAGCATCCCAGAACACTTAAATACCCGCTTACAACTAAATGACTCCAGAGCACTTAAAAACCCACTTCCAACGAAAGAATACCAGAATACTTACAAACCCGCTTCCAATGAAATGACTCCAGAGCACTTAAAAACCCGCTTCCAAAGAAAGGACACCAGAACACTTAAAAACCCACGTCCAACAAAATGACTCCAGAGCACTTAAAAACTTGCTTCCAAAGAAATGACTCCAAAGCACTTAAAAACCTGCTTCCAATGAAATGACTACTGAGCACTTAAAATACCGCATCCAACAAAATGACTCCAGAGCACTCTAAAACCCGATTCCAACGAAACGACCCTAGAGCACTTCTACCCCGCTTCCAACGAATGGACACCAGAACATTTAAAAACCTGCTTCAAACAAAATTACTCAGGAGCACTTAAAAACCCCCTTCCAAGGAAATGAATCCAGAGCACTTACAAACCTGCTTCCAAAGAAATGACTCCAGAGCACTTAAAATCACGCTTCCTACAAAATGACTCCAGAGCACTTAAAATACCGCCCAAATCGAAATGACTACAGAGGACTCTAAAACCAGCTTCCAACAAAAGGACACCAGATCACTTAAAAATCCACTTCCAACAAAATGATTCCAGAGCACTAAAAACCCGCTGAAACGAAATGACTCCAGAACACTTAAAAACCCGCTTCCAATGAAGTGACTCCAGAGCACTTAAAAACTGCTTCCAACGAAATGATTCCAGAGCACTAAAATCCCGCTTCCAACGAAATGACTATAGAGCACTTAAAATACCGCTTCCAACGAAATGACTCCAGAGCACTTAAAAACCTGCATCCAAAGAATTTACTCCAGAGCACTTAAAAACCCGCTTCCAACGAAATGACTCCCGAGCACTCTAAAACCCGCTTCCAACAAAAGGACACCAGATCACTTAAAAATCCGCTTCCAACGAAATGATTCCAGAGCACTAAAAACCCGCTTTGAACGAAATGACTCCAGAGCACTTAAAAACCCGCTTCCAATGAAGTGACTCCAGAGCACTTAAAATCACGCTTCCAACAAAATGACTCCAGAGCACTTAAAAACCCGCTTCCAACGAAAGGATACCAGAACACTTAAAAAACCGCTTCCAAAAAAAATGACCTCAGTGCACATAAAAAACCTTTTCCAACGAAATGAATCCAGAGTACATACATCCCCACTTCCAACGAAATGACTCCAGAGCACTTACAAACCCGCTTCCAACGAAATGACTCCAGAGCACTAAAAACCCGCTTCCAAAGAAATTACTCCAGAGCACTTAAAAACCGGCTTCCAACGAAAGGATACCAGAACACTTAAAAACCCACTTCCAACGAAAGGACACCAGATCACATAAATACTAGCTTCCAACGAAATGACTTTCGAGCACTTAACAACCCGCTTAAAACGAAAGCATCCCAGAACACTTAAATACCCGCTTACAACTAAATGACTCCAGAGCAATTAAAAACCCACTTCCAACGAAAGAATACCAGAATACTTACAAACCCGCTTCCAATGAAATGAATCCAGAGCACTTAAAAACCCGCTTCCAAAGAAAGGACACCAGAACACTTAAAAACCCGAGTCCAACAAAATGACTCTAGAGCACTTAAAAACTTGCTTCCAAAGAAATGACTCCAAAGCACTTAAAAACCTGCTTCCAATGAAATGACTCCAGAGCACATAAAATACTGCTTCCAAGGAAATGACTCCAGAGCACTCTAAACCCGCATCCAACGAAATGACTCCAGAGCACTTAAAATCCCGCTTCCAACGAAAGGATACTAGAACACTTAATAATCTGCCTCCAATGAAATGATTCCAGAGCACTTAAAAACCGCTTCCAACGAAATGACTCCAGAGAACTTAAAAATCTGCTCCCAACGAAATGAACCCTGAGCAGTTAAAAACCCGCTTCCAACGAAAGGACAGGAGAATACTTAAAAACGCGCTTCCAAAGAAATGACTCCAGGGCACTCTAAAACCCGTATCCAACGAAATGACCCCAGAGCACTTAAAAACCCACTTCCAAAGAAATGACTCCAGAGCACTCAAAAACCCGCTTCCAACAAAATGACTCCAGAGCACATAAAAACCCGCTTCCAAAAAAATGAACTCAGTGCACATAAAAAACCTTTTCCAACGAAATGAATCCAGAGGACTTACATCCTCACTTCCAACGAAATGACTCCAGAGCACTTACAAACCCGCTTCCAACGAAATGACTCCAGAGCACTAAAAACCCACTTCCAAAGAAATGACTCCAGAGCACTTAAAAACCTGCTTCCAACGAAAGGATACCAGAACACTTAAAAACCCGCTTCCAACGAAAGGATACCAGAAGACTTAAAAACCCACTTCCAACGAAAGGACACCAGAACACATAAATATGAGCTTCCAACGAAATGACTTTCGAGCACTTAACAACCCGCTTAAAACGAAAGCATCCCAGAACACTTAAATACCCGCTTACAACTAAATGACTCCAGAGCACTTAAAAACCCACTTCCAACGAAAGAATACCAGAATACTTACAAACCCGCTTCCAATGAAATGACTCCAGAGCACTTAAAAACCCGCTTCCAAAGAAAGGACACCAGAACACTTAAAAACCCACGTCCAACAAAATGACTCCAGAGCACTTAAAAACTTGCTTCCAAAGAAATGACTCAAAGCACTTAAAAACCTGCTTCCAATGAAATGACTACTGAGCACTTAAAATACCGCATCCAACAAAATGACTCCAGAGCACTCTAAAACCCGATTCCAACGAAATGACTCCAGAGCACTTAAAAACCCACTTCCAATAAAATGACCCCAGAGCACATAAAAAAAGCCACTTCAAACGAAAGGACACCAGAACACTTAAAAACCTGCTTCCAAAGAAATGACTCCAGAGCACTTAAAATCACGCTTCCAAAAAATGACTCCAGAGCACTTAAAAACCCGCTTCCAAAGGAAAGATACCAGAACACTTAAAAACCCGCTTCCAAAAAATGAACTCAGAGCACTTAAAAAACCTTTTCCAACGAAATGAATCCAGAGCACTTAAAACCCACTTCCAACAAAATGACTCCAGAGCACTTAAAAACCCGCTTCCAAAGAAATGACTCCAGAGCACTAAAAACCTGCTTCCAAAGAAATGACTCCAGAGCACTTAAAAACCCAGCTTCCAAAACCCACTTCAAAATGACTCCAGAACACTTAAAAACCCGCCTCCAACGAAATGACTCCAGAGCACTTAAAAACCCACTTCCAAAGAAAATGACACCAGAACACTTAAAAACCTGCTTCCAAACAAAATGACTCAGAGCACTTAAAAACCCGCTTCCAACGAAAGAATCCAGAGAATACTTAAAACCCCGCTTCCAAAGAAATGACTCTTCAGAACACTTAAAATCACTACAAATGAGCACTCTAAAACCAGAGCACTTAAAAACCCACGCTTCCAACAAAATGACTCCAGAGCACTTAAAAACTTCTTCCAAATGACTCCAGAGCACTTAAAAACCCGCTTCCAACAAAATGACTCCAAACACAGCTTCCCGCAAAAAAATGACTCCAGAGCACTTAAAAAAACCACTTCCAACAAAATGACTCCAGAGCACTTAAAAACCCGCTTCCAACAAAATGACTCCAGAACACTTAAAACCCAGCTTCCAAAAAAATGACTCCAGAGCACTTAAAAACCACTTCCAACGAAATGACTCCAGAGCACTTAAAATCCCGCTTCCAACAAAATGACTCCAGAGCACTTAAAAACCCGCTTCCAACGAAATGACTACCAGAAGACTTAAAAACCCACTTCCAAAGAAAGGACACCAGAACACTTAAAAACCCGCTTCCAACAAAAACCCGCTGACTTAGAGCACTTAAAACCCGCTTCCAACAAAATGACTCCAGAACACTTAAAAACCGCTTCAAAGAAATGACTCCAGAGCACTTAAAAACCCGCTTCAAAAGAAATGAATCCAGAATACTTAAAACCCGCTTCCAATGAAATGACTCCAGAGCACTTAAAAACCACGCTTCCAAAAAAAATGACACCAGAACACTTAAAAACCCGCGTCCAACAAAATGACTCAGAGCACTTAAAAACCCGCTTTCAAAAAAATGACTCCAGAACACTTAAAAACCTGCTTCCAATGAAATGACTCCAGAGCACTTAAAATACCGCTTCCAACAAAATGACTCCAGAGCACTTAAAAACCCGCTTCCAACGAAATGACTCCAGAGCACTTAAAAACCCGCTTTCCAACGAAATGACTCCAGAGCACTTAAAAACCCACTTCCAAAGAAAAGGACACCAGAACACTTAAAAACCTGCTTCCAAAGAAATGACTCCAGAACACTTAAAAACCGCCTCCAACAAAATGACTCCAGAGCACTTAAAAACCCGCTTCCAACGAAATGACTCCAGAACACTTAAAAACCCGCTTCCAAAAAATGAACTCCAGAGCACATAAAAACCTTTTCCAAAAAATGACAGGAGGACTTAAAAACCTCACTTCCAAAGAAATGACTCCAGAGCACTTAAAAACCCGCTTCCAACGAAATGACTCCAGAGCACTTAAAAACCACTTCCAAAAAGAAATGACTCCAGAGCACTTAAAAACCTGCTTCCAACAAAATGACTCAGAGCACATAAAACCCGCCTCCAAAAAAAATGACTCCAGAAGACTTAAAAACCTTTTCCAACGAAATGACACCAGAGCACTTAAAAACCCACTTCCAACGAAATGACTCCAGAGCACTTAAAAACCGCTTCCAAAGAAATGACTCCAGAGCACTTAAAACCCGCTTCAAAAAAATGACTCCAGAGCACTTAAAAACCCACTTCCAACGAAAGGATACCAGAATACTTAAAAACCCGCTTCCAACGAAATGACTCCAGAGCACTTAAAAACCCGCTTCCAAAGAAAGGACACCAGAACACTTAAAAACCCACTTCCAACAAAATGACTCCAGAGCACTTAAAAACCCGCTTCCAAAAAATGAATCCCAGAACACTTAAAAACCCGCTTCCAATGAAATGACTACAGAGCACTTAAAAACCCACTTCCAACAAAAATGACTCCAGAACACTTAAAACCCGCTTCCAACGAAATGACTCCAGAGCACTTAAAAACCCGCTTCCAAAGAAAGGACACCAGAACACTTAAAAACCTGCTTCCAACAAAATGACTCCAGAGCACTTAAAACCCCTTTCCAAAGAAATGACTCCAGAGCACTTAAAAACCTGCTTCCAAAGAAATGACTACCAGAGCACTTAAAATCACCCGCTTCCAACAAAATGACTCCAGAGCACTTAAAAACCGCGCTCCAACGAAATGACTACAGAGCACTTAAAACCAGCTTCCAACAAAATGGACACCAGAACACTTAAAATCCACTTCCAACAAAATGACTCCAGAGCACTAAAAACCCGACTCAGAGCTTTAAAAACCGAAATGAAATGACTCCAGAACACTTAAAACCCGCTTCCAAAGAAATGACTCCAGATCACTTAAAAATCCACTTCCAACAAAATGATTCCAGAGCACTAAAATCCCGCTTCCAACGAAATGACTATAGAGCACTTAAAATACCGCTTCCAACGAAATGACTCCAGAGCACTTAAAAACCTGCACCCAAAGAATTTACTCCAGAGCACTTAAAAACCCGATTTCCAAAGAAATGACTCCCGAGCACTCTAAAACCAGCTTCCAACAAAAGGACACCAGATCACTTAAAAATCCGCTTCCAACGAAATGATTCCAGAGCACTAAAAACCCGCTTTGAACGAAATGACTCCAGAGCACTTAAAAACCCGCTTCCAATGAAGTGACTCCAGAGCACTTAAAATCACGCTTCCAACAAAATGACTCCAGAGCACTTAAAAACCCGCTTCCAACGAAAGGATACCAGAACACTTAAAAACCGCCTTCAAAAAAATGACCTCAGTGCACATAAAAACCTTTTTTTCCAACGAAATGAATCCAGAGTACACACATCCCCACTTCCAACGAAATGACTCCAGAGCACTTACAAACCCGCTTCCAACGAAATGACTCCAGAGCACTAAAAACCCGCTTCCAAAGAAATTACTCCAGAGCACTTAAAAACCCGCTTCCAACGAAAGGATACTAGAACACTTAATAATCTGCATCCAATGAAATGATTCCAGAGCACTTAAAAAACCGCTTCCAACGAAATGACTCCAGAGCACTTAAAAACCTGCTTCCAATGAAATGAACCCTGAGCAGTTAAAAACCCGCTTCCAACGAAAGGACAGGAGAATACTTAAAAACGCACTTCCAAAGAAATGACTCCAGGGCACTCTAAAACCCGTATCCAACGAAATGACTCCAGAGCACTTAAAAACCCACTTCCAAAGAAATGACTCCAGAGCACTCAAAAACCCGCTTCCAACAAAATGACTCCAGAGCACATAAAAACCCGCTTCCAAAAAAATGAACTCAGTGCACATAAAAAACCTTTTCCAACGAAATGAATCCAGAGGACTTACATCCTCACTTCCAACGAAATGACTCCAGAGCACTTACAAACCCGCTTCAACGAAATGACTCCAGAGCACTAAAACCCACTTCCAAAGAAATGACTCCAGAGCACTTAAAAACCTGCTTCCAACGAAAGGATACCAGAACACTTAAAAACCCGCTTCCAACGAAAGGATACCAGAAGACTTAAAAACCCACTTCCAACGAAAGGACACCAGAACACATAAATACGAGCTTCCAACGAAATGACTTTCGAGCACTTAACAACCCGCTTAAAACGAAAGCATCCCAGAACACTTAAATACCCGCTTACAACTAAATGACTCCAGAGCACTTAAAAACCCACTTCCAAAGAAAGAATACCAGAACACTTACAAACCCGCTTCCAATGAAATGACTCCAGAGCACTTAAAAACCCGCTTCCAAAGAAAGGACACCAGAACACTTAAAAACCCACGTCCAACAAAATGACTCCAGAGCACTTAAAAACTTGCTTCCAAAGAAATGACTCCAAAGCACTTAAAAACCTGCTTCCAATGAAATGACTACTGAGCACTTAAAATACCGCATCCAACAAAATGACTCCAGAGCACTCTAAAACCCGATTCCAACGAAATGACTCCAGAGCACTTAAAAGCCCACTTCCAATAATATGACCCCAGAGCACATAAAAAGCCACTTCAAACGAAAGGACACCAGAACACTTAAAAACCTGCTTCCAAAGAAATGACTCCAGAGCACTTAAAATCACGCTTCCTACAAAATGACTCCAGAGCACTTAAAAACCCGCTTAAAAAGAAAGGATACCAGAACACTTAAAAACCCGCTTCCAAAAAAATTGAACTCAGTGCACATAAAAACCTTTTCCAACGAAATGAATCCAGAGGACTTACATCCTCACTTCCAACGAAATGACTCCAGAGCACTTACAAACCCGCTTCCAACGAAATGACTCCAGAGCACTAAAAACCCACTTCCAAAGAAATGACTCCAGAGCCCTTAAAAACCTGCTTCCAACGAAAGGATACCAGAACACTTAAAAACCCGCTTCCAACGAAAGGATACCAGAAGACTTAAAAACCCACTTCCAACGAAAGGACACCAGAACACATAAATACGAGCTTCCAACGAAATGACTTTCGAGCACTTAACAACCCGCTTAAAACGAAAGCATCCCAGAACACTTAAATACCCGCTTACAACTAAATGACTCCAGAGCACTTAAAACCCACTTCCAACGAAAGAATACCAGAATACTTACAAACCCGCTTCCAATGAAATGACTCCAGAGCACTTAAAACCCGCTTCAAAGAAAGGACACCAGAACACTTAAAAACCCACGTCCAACAAAATGACTCCAGAGCACTTAAAAACTTGCTTCCAAAGAAATGACTCCAAAGCACTTAAAAACCTGCTTCCAATGAAATGACTACTGAGCACTTAAAATACCGCATCCAACAAAATGACTCCAGAGCACTCTAAAACCCGATTCCAACGAAACGACCCTAGAGCACTTCTACCCCGCTTCCAACGAATGGACACCAGAACATTTAAAAACCTGCTTCAAACAAAATTACTCAGGAGCACTTAAAAACCCCCTTCCAAGGAAATGAATCCAGAGCACTTACAAACCTGCTTCCAAAGAAATGACTCCAGAGCACTTAAAATCACGCTTCCTACAAAATGACTCCAGAGCACTTAAAATACCGCTTCCAACGAAATGACTACAGAGGACTCTAAAACCAGCTTCCAACAAAAGGACACCAGATCACTTAAAAATCCACTTCCAACAAAATGATTCCAGAGCACTAAAAACCCGCTTTGAACGAAATGACTCCAGAACACTTAAAAACCCGCTTCCAATGAAGTGACTCCAGAGCACTTAAAAACTGCTTCCAACGAAATGATTCCAGAGCACTAAAATCCCGCTTCCAACGAAATGACTATAGAGCACTTAAAATACTGCTTCCAACGAAATGACTCCAGAGCACTTAAAAACCTGCATCCAAAGAATTTACTCCAGAGCACTTAAAAACCCGCTTCCAACGAAATGACTCCCGAGCACTCTAAAACCCGCTTCCAACAAAAGGACACCAGATCACTTAAAAATCCGCTTCCAACGAAATGATTCCAGAGCACTAAAAACCCGCTTTGAACGAAATGACTCCAGAGCACTTAAAAACCCGCTTCCAATGAAGTGACTCCAGAGCACTTAAAATCACGCTTCCAACAAAATGACTCCAGAGCACTTAAAAACCCGCTTCCAACGAAAGGATACCAGAACACTTAAAAAACCGCTTCCAAAAAAAATGACCTCAGTGCACATAAAAAACCTTTCCCAACGAAATGAATCCAGAGTACATACATCCCCACTTCCAACGAAATGACTCCAGAGCACTTACAAACCCGCTTCCAACGAAATGACTCCAAGGCACCAAAAACCCGCTTCCAAAGAAATTACTCCAGAGCACTTAAAAACCCGCTTCCAACGAAAGGATACTAGAACACTTAATAATCTGCATCCAATGAAATGATTCCAGAGCACTTAAAAAACCGCTTCCAACGAAATGACTCCAGAGCACTTAAAAACCTGCTTCCAACGAAATGAACCCTGAGCAGTTAAAAACCCGCTTCCAACGAAAGGACAGGAGAATACTTAAAAACGCGCTTCCAAAGAAATGACTCCAGGGCACTCTAAAACCCGTATCCAACGAAATGACCCCAGAGCACTTAAAAACCCACTTCCAAAGAAATGACTCCAGAGCACTCAAAAACCCGCTTCCAACAAAATGACTCCAGAGCACATAAAAACCCGCTTCCAAAAAAATGAACTCAGTGCACATAAAAACCTTTTCCAACGAAATGAATCCAGAGGACTTACATCCTCACTTCCAACGAAATGACTCCAGAGCACTTACAAACCCGCTTCCAACGAAATGACTCCAGAGCACTAAAAAACCACTTCCAAAGAAATGACTCCAGAGCACTTAAAAACCTGCTTCCAACGAAAGGATACCAGAACACTTAAAAACCCGCTTCCAACGAAAGGATACCAGAAGACTTAAAAACCCACTTCCAACGAAAGGACACCAGAACACATAAATATGAGCTTCCAACGAAATGACTTTCGAGCACTTAACAACCCGCTTAAAACGAAAGCATCCCAGAACACTTAAATACCCGCTTACAACTAAATGACTCCAGAGCACTTAAAAACCCACTTCCAACGAAAGAATACCAGAACACTTACAAACCCGCTTCCAATGAAATGACTCCAGAGCACTTAAAAACCCGCTTCCAAAGAAAGGACACCAGAACACTTAAAAACCCACGTCCAACAAAATGACTCCAGAGCACTTAAAAACTTGCTTCCAATGAAATGACTACTGAGCACTTAAAATACCGCATCCAACAAAATGACTCCAGAGCACTCTAAAACCCGATTCCAACGAAACGACCCTAGAGCACTTCTACCCCGCCCAACGAATGGACACCAGAACATTTAAAAACCTGCTTCAAACAAAATTACTCAGAGCACTTAAAAACCCCCTTCCAAGGAAATGAATCCAGAGCACTTACAAACCTGCTTCCAAAGAAATGACTCCAGAGCACTTAAAATCACGCTTCCTACAAAATGACTCCAGAGCACTTAAAATACCGCTTCCAACGAAATGACTACAGAGGACTCTAAAACCAGCTTCCAACAAAAGGACACCAGATCACTTAAAAATCCACTTCCAACAAAATGATTCCAGAGCACTAAAAACCCGCTTTGAACGAAATGACTCCAGAACACTTAAAAACCCGCTTCCAATGAAGTGACTCCAGAGCACTTAAAAACTGCTTCCAACGAAATGATTCCAGAGCACTAAAATCCCGCCTAAACGAAATGACTATAGAGCACTTAAAATACTGCTTCCAACGAAATGACTCCAGAGCACTTAAAAACCTGCACCCAAAGAATTTACTCCAGAGCACTTAAAAACCCGCTTCCAACGAAATGACTCCCGAGCACTCTAAAACCCGCTTCCAACAAAAGGACACCAGATCACTTAAAAATCCGCTAAACGAAATGATTCCAGAGCACTAAAAACCCGCTTTCAACGAAATGACTCCAGAGCACTTAAAAACCCGCTTCCAATGAAGTGACTCCAGAGCACTTAAAATCACGCTTCCAACAAAATGACTCCAGAGCACTTAAAAACCCGCTTCCAAAACGAAAGGATACCAGAACACTTAAAAACCGCTTCCAAAAAAATGACCTCAGTGCACATAAAAAACCTTTCCCAACGAAATGAATCCAGAGTACATACATACCCACTTCCAACGAAATGACTCCAGAGCACTTACAAACCCGCTTCCAAAGAAATGACTCAAGGCACCAAAACCCGCTTCAAAGAAATTACTGCAGAGCACTTAAAAACCGCTTCCAACGAAAGGATACTAGAACACTTAATAATCTGCCTCCAATGAAATGATTCCAGAGCACTTAAAAACCGCTTAAACGAAATGACTCCAGAGCACTTAAAAACCTGCTTCCAACGAAATGAACCCTGAGCAGTTAAAAACCCGCTTCCAACGAAAGGACAGGAGAATACTTAAAAACGCGCTTCCAAAAAATGACTCCAGGGCACTCTAAAACCCGTATCCAAAAATGACCCCACAGCACTTAAAAACCCACTTCCAAAGAAATGACTCCAGAGCACTCAAAAACCGCTTCCAACAAAATGACTCCAGAGCACATAAAAACCCGCTTCAAAAAAATGAACTCAGTGCACATAAAAAAACTTTTTCCAACGAATGAATCCAGAGGACTTACATCCTCACTTCCAACGAAATGACTCCAGAGCACTTACAAACCCGCTTCCAACGAAATGACTCCAGAGCACTAAAAACCACTTCCAAAGAAATGACTCCAGAGCACTTAAAAACCTGCTTCCAACGAAAGGATACCAGAACACTTAAAAACCCGCTTCAAACGAAAGGATACCAGAAGACTTAAAAACCCACTTCCAACGAAAGGACACCAGAACACATAAATATGAGCTTCCAACGAAATGACTTTCGAGCACTTAACAACCCGCTTAAAACGAAAGCATCCCAGAACACTTAAATACCCGCTTACAACTAAATGACTCCAGAGCACTTAAAAACCCACTTCCAACGAAAGAATACCAGAATACTTACAAACCCGCTTCCAATGAAATGACTCCAGAGCACTTAAAAACCCGCTTCCAAAGAAAGGACACCAGAACACTTAAAAACCCACGTCCAACAAAATGACTCCAGAGCACTTAAAAACTTGCTTCCAAAGAAATGACTCCAAAGCACTTAAAAACCTGCTTCCAATGAAATGACTACTGAGCACTTAAAATACCGCATCCAACAAAATGACTCCAGAGCACTCTAAAACCCGATTCCAACGAAATGACTCCAGAGCACTTAAAAGCCCACTTCCAATAATATGACCCCAGAGCACATAAAAAAATTACACTTCAAACGAAAGGACACCAGAACACTTAAAAACCTGCTTCAAAGAAATGACTCCAGAGCACTTAAAATCACGCTTCCTACAAAATGACTCCAGAGCACTTAAAAACCCGCTTCCAACGAAAGGATACCAGAACACTTAAAAACCCGCTTCCAAAAAAATGAACTCAGTGCACATATAAAAACTTTTCCAATGAAATGAATCCAGAGGACTTACATCCTCACTTCCAAAAAAATGACTCCAGAGCAATTACAAACCCGCTTCCAACGAAATGACTCCAGAGCACTAAAAACCCACTTCCAAAGAAATGACTCCAGAGCACTTAAAAACCTGCTTCCAACGAAAGGATACCAGAACACTTAAAAACCCGCTTCCAACGAAAGGATACCAGAAGACTTAAAAACCCACTTCCAACGAAAGGACACCAGAACACATAAATACGAGCTTCCAACGAAATGACTTTCGAGCACTTAACAACCCGCTTAAAACGAAAGCATCCCAGAACACTTAAATACCCGCTTACAACTAAATGACTCCAGAGCACTTAAAAACCCGCTTCCAAAGAAAGGACACCAGAACACTTAAAAACCCACGTCCAACAAAATGACTCCAGAGCACTTAAAAACTTGCTTCCAAAGAAATGACTCCAAAGCACTTAAAAACCTGCTTCCAATGAAATGACTACTGAGCACTTAAAATACCGCATCCAACAAAATGACTCCAGAGCACTCTAAAACCCGATTCCAACGAAATGACTCCAGAGCACTTAAAAACCTGCATCCAAATAATTTACTCCAGAGCACTTAAAAACCCGCTTCCAACGAAATGACTCCTGAGCACTCTAAAACCCACTTCCAACAAAAGGACACCAGATCACTTAAAAATCCGCTTCCAACAAAATGACTCCAGAGCACTTAAAAACCTGCTTCCAACGAAATGAACCCTGAGCAGTTAAAAACCCGCTTCCAACGAAAGGACAGGAGAAAACTTAAAAACGCGCTTCCAAAGAAATGACTCCAGGGCACTCAAAAACCCGCTTCCAACAAAATGACTCCAGAGCACATAAAAACCCGCTTCCAAAAAAATGAACTCAGTGCACATAAAAAACCTTTTCCAACGAAATGAATCCAGAGTCCTTACATCCCCACTTCCAAAGAAATGACTCCAAAGCACTTATAAACCAGCTTCCAAAGAAATGACTCCAGAGCACTAAAAACACGCTTCCAAAGAAATGACTCCAGAGCACTTAAAAACCTGCTTCCAACGAAAGGATACCAGAAGACTTAAAAACCCACTTCCAACGAAAGGACACCAGAACACATAAATACGAGCTTCCAACGAAATGACTTTCGAGCACTTAACAACCCGCTTAAAACGAAAGCATCCCAGAACACTTAAATACCCGCTTACAACTAAATGACTCCAGAGCACTTAAAAACCCACTTCCAACGAAAGGATACCAGAAAACTTACAAAACTGCTTCCAATGAAATGACTCCAGAGCACTTAAAAACCTGCTTCCAAAGAAAGGACACCAGAACACTTAAAAACCTGTGTCCAACAAAATGATTCCAGAGCACTTAAAACCTTGCTTCCAAAGAAATGACTCCAGAGCACTTAAAAATCCGCTTCCAACAAAAGGATACTAGAACACTTAAAAACCCGCCTCCAACGAAATGACTCCAGAGCTCTTAAAAAAAAGCTTCCTACGAAATGACTCCAGAGAGCTTAAAAACCCGCTTCCTACGAAATGACTCCAGAGCACTTAAAAACCCGCTTCCAATGAATTTACTCCAGAGCACTTAAAAACCCGCTTCCAACGAAATGACTCCAGAGCACATAAAAAACCAATTCCAATAATATGACCCCAGAGCACTTTAAAACCCATTTCCAACGAAGGGACACCACAACACTTAAAAACTCGCTTCCAACGAAATGACTCCAGAGCACTTAAAAACACGCTTTCAACAAAATGACTCCAGAGCACTTAAAAACCCGCTTCCAACGAAAGAATACCAGACCACTTAAAAACCCACTTCCAATGAAAGGACACCAGAACACATAAATACTAGCTTCCAAAGAAATGAAGTTAGAGCACTTAAGAACCCGCTTCCAACGAAAGGATCCCAGAATACTGAAAAACCCACTTACAAAGAAATGACTCCAGAGCACTTAAAAACCCGCTTAAAATGAAATCACTCCACAGCAATTAAAAAAAAAAAAAAAAACGCTTGCAACGAATATACTCCAGAGCACTTAAAAACCCACTGCCAACAAAAGGATACCAGAACACGTACAAACCCGCTTCAAACGAAATGACTCCAGAGCACTTAAAAACCCGCTTCCAATGAATGGATACTAGAACACTTAACAATCTGCCTCCAATGAAATGACTCCAGAGCACTTAAAAAACCGCTTCCAACGAAATGACTGCAGAGCACTTAAAAACCTGCTTCCAACGAAATGAACCCTAAGCACTTAAAAACCCGCTTCCAACGAAAGGACAGGAGAATACTTAAAAACGCACTTCCAAACGAAATCACTCCAGAGCACATAAAAACGCGATTCCAAAGAAATGACTCCAGGGCACGCTAAAACCCGATTCCAACGAAATGATTCCAGAGCACTCTAAAACCCGCTTCCAATGAAATGACTCCAGAGCAATCAAAAACCCGCTTCCAAAGAAATGACTCCAGAGAACTTAAAAAACCGCTTTCAACTAAATGACTCCAGATCACTGAAAAACCCACTTCCAACGAAATGACTCCAGAGCACTTAAAAAACCGTTTCCAATGAAATGACCACAGAGCACTTAAAAACACGCTTCCAACGAAATGACCCCAGAACACTTAAAAACGCAGCTGTGAAATGACCTCAGAGCATATAAAAACCCGCTTCCATCCAAATGACTCCAGAGCATTTAAAAACCTGCTTCCAACGAAACGACCCTAGAGCACTTCAAGCCTGCTTCCAACGAATGGACACCAGAACATTTAAAAACCTGCTTCAAACAAAATTACTCAGGAGCACTTAAAAACCCCCTTCCAACGAAATGACTCCAGAGCACTTAAAATCCAGCTCCCAACGAAATGACTCCAGAGCACTTAAAATACAGCTTCCAACGAAATGAATCCAGAACACTCTAAAACACGCTTCCAACGAAATGACTCCAGAGCACTTAAAAACCCGCTTGCAAAAAATGACTCCAGAGGACTTAAAAATCTGCTTCCAACGAAAGGATACTAGAACACTTAAAAACCTGCCACCAACGAAATGACTCCAGAGCTCTTAAAAACCAGCTTCCAACGAAATGACTCCAGAGAGCTTAAAAAACCCCTTCCAACGAAATGACTCCAGAGCACTTAACCACCGGCTTCCAACGAATTTACTCCAGAGCACTTAAAAACCCGCTTTCAACGAAATGACTCCAGAGCACTTAAAAAACTGCTTCCAACGAAATGACTCCAGAGCACTTAAAAACCCACTTCCAACGAAAGGACACCAGAACACTTAAAAACTCGCTTCCAATGAAATGTCTTCAGAGCACTTAAAAACATGCTTCCAACAAAATGACTCCAGAGCACTTAAAAACCCGCTTACAACGAAAGGATTCCAGACCACCTAAAAACCAACTTCCAACGAAAGGACACCAGAACACATAAATACTAGCTTCCAAAGAAATGAAGTTAGAGCACTTAAGAACCCGCTTCCAACGAAAGGATCCCAGAATACTGAAAAACCCGCTTACAACGAAATGACTCCAGAGCACTTAAAAACCCGCTTAAAATGAAATCACTCCACAGCAATTAAAAAAACGCTTCCAACGAAATTACTCCAGAGCACTTAAAAACACAATTCCACCGAAAGGATACCAGAACACTTACAAACCCGCTTCTAACGAAATGACTCCAGAGCACTTAAAAACCCGCTTCCAAAGAAATGACTCCAGAGCACTCTAAAACCCGCTTCCAACGAAATGACCCCAGAGCACTTAAAAAACTGCTTCCAAAGAAATGACTCCAGAGCAATCAAAAACCCGCTTGCAACGAAAGGATACCAGAACATTTAAAAACCTGCTCCAAACAAAATTACTCAGGAGCACTTAAAAACCCCCTTCCAAAGAAATGAATCCACAGCACTTAAAACCCGCTTCCAACGAAATGACTCCAGAGCAATTAAAATACCGCGTCCAACGAAAAGACGCCAGAGCACTCTAAAACCCGCTTCCAACAAAAAGACAACAGATCACTTAAAAATCTGCTTCCAACGAAATGATTCCAGAGCACTAAAATCCCGCTTTCAACGAAATTACTCCAGAGCATTTAAAAACCTGCTTCCAACAAAATGACCTCAGAGCACTTAAACCCGATTACAAAGAAATGACCTCAGAGCACATAAAAACCCGCTTCCAAAGAAATGACTCCAGAGCATTTAAAAACCTGCTTCCAACGAAACGACTCTAGAGTACTTCAATTCCGCATCCAATGAATGGACACCAGAATATTTAAAAACCTGCTTCAAACAAAATTACTCAGGAGCACTTAAAAACCCCCTTCCAACAAAATGAATCCACAGCACGTAAAAACCCGCTTCCAACGAAATGACTCCAGAGCACTTATAAACCCTCTTCCAACAAAATGACTCCAGAGCACTTAAAAATCCACTTCCAATAATATGACCCCAGAGCACTTAAAAACCCACTTCCAACGAAAGGACACCAGAACACTTAAAAACCTGCTTCCAACGAAATGACTCCAGAGCACTTAAAATCTCGCCTCCAACAAAATGTCTCCAGAGCACTTAAAAACCCGCTTCCAACGAAAGGATACCAGAACACTTAAAAACCCACTTCCAACGAAAAGACACCAGAACACATAAATACTAGCTTCCAACGAAATGACTTTAGAGCACTTAACAACCCACTTAAAACGAAAGAATCCCAGACACTTAAAAACCCGCTTACACCTAAATGACTCCAGAGCACTTAAAAACCCAGTTTCAATGAAAGAATACCAGAATACTTACAAACCCGCTTCCAATGAAATGATTCCAGAGCACTCTAAAAACCCTTCCAACGAAATGACTCCAGATCACTTAAAAACACGCTTCCAACAAAATGATTCCAGAGCACTCTAAAACCCGCTTCCAACGAAATGACTCCAGAGCACTTAAAAACCCGCTTCCAACGAAATGACCCCAGAGCACTTAAAAACCCGCTACCAACGAAATGACTCCAGAACACTGAAAAACCCACTTCCTACGAAATGACTCCAGAGCACTTAAAAAACTGCTTCCAATGAAATGACCACAGAGCACTTAAAAACACGCTTCCAACAAAATGACCTCAGAGCACATAAAAACCCGCTTCAAACAAAATGACCCCAGTGCACTTAAAAACCCACTTCCAAAGAAATGACCTCAGAGCACATAAAATCCCGCTTCCAACGAAATGACACCAGAGCATTTAAAAACCTGCTTCCAACGAAACGACCCTGGAGCACTTAAACCCCTCTAACAACGAATGGACACCAGAAGATTTAAAAAAATGCTTCAAACAAAATTAATCAGGAGCACTTAAAAACCCTCTTCCAACGAAATGAATTCACAGCACGTAAAAACCCGCTTCCAACAAAATGAATCCAGAGCACTTAAAATACCGCTTCCAACGAAATGACTCCAGAGCACTCTAAAACCTGCTTCAAACCAAATGACTCTAGAGCACTTAAAAACGCGGCTTCCAATGAAATGACTCCAGAGCACTTAAATATCCGCTTCCAATGAAAGGATACTAGAACACTTAAAACCCTCCTCCAACGAAATGACTCCAGAGCTCTTAAAAACCAGCTTCCAACGAAATGACTCCAGAGAGCTTAAAAACCCGCTTCCAACGAAATGACTCCTGAGCACTTAAAAACCCGCTAACTCCAGAGCACTTAAAAACCCGCTTCCAACAAAATGACTGCAGAACACTTAAAAAACTGCTTCCAAGGAAATGACTCCAGAGCACTAAAAACCTTCTTCCAAGGAAAATACTCCAGAGCACTTAAAAACCCACTTCCAACGAAAGGACACCAGGACACTTAAAACCCACTTCCAAACGAAAGGACACCAGAACACTTAAAAACCTGCTTCCAACAAAATGACTACAGAGCACTTAAAACACGCTTCCAACAAAATGACTCCCGAGCACTTAAAAACCCGCTTCCAACGAAAGGATACCAGAACACTTTCAAACCCGCTTCCAAAATAATGACCTCAGTGCACATAAAAAACCTTTTCCAATGAAATGAATCCATAGTACTTACATCCCCACTTCCAACGAAATGACTCCAGAGCACTTACAAACCCGCTTCCAACGAAATGACTACAGAGCACTTAAAAACCCACTTCCAACGAAAGGACACCAGAACACATAAATACTAGCTTCCAACAAAATGACTTTAGAGCACTTAACAACCCGCTTAAAACGAAAGCATCCCAGAACACTTAAATACCCGCTTACAACTAAATGATTCCAGAGCACTTAAAAACCCACTTCCAACGAAAGGATACCCGAACACTTACAAAACTGCTTCCAATGAAATGAGTCCAGAGCACTTAAAACCTTGCCTCCAAAGAAATGACTCCAAAGCACTTAAAAACCGCTTCCAACGAAAGGATACTAGAACACTTAATAATCCGCCTACAACAAAATGACTCTACAGCACTCTAAAAACCGGTTCCAATGAAATGATTCCAGAGCACTTAAAATCCTGCTTCCAAAGAAATGAACCCGAGCACTTAAAAACGCGCCTCCAACGAAAGGACAGAAGAATACTTAAAAAAGTGCTTCCAACGAAATGACTCCAGAGCACTTAAAAACGAGCTTCCAAAGAAATGATTCCAGAGCACTCTAAAACCCGCTTCCAACAAAATGACTCCAGAGCACTCTAAAAAATGCTTCCAACAAAATGGCCCTAGAGCACTTAAAAACCTGCTTCCAAAGAAATGACTCCAGAGCACTCAAAAACCCGCTTCCAACAAAATGACTACAGAGCAATCAAAAACCCGCTACCAACGAAATGACTCCAGAGCACTTAAAAAACCGCTTCCAATGAAATGGCCACAGAGCACTTAAAAACACGCTTCCAATGAAATGACCTCAGAGCACATAAAAACCCGCTTCCAACGAAATGACTCCAGAGCTTTTAAAAACCTACTTCCAACGAAACGACCCTAGAGCACTTAAACCCCGCTTGCAACGAATGGACACCAGAATATTTAAAAACCTGCTTCAAACAAAATTACTCAGGAGCACTTAAAAACCCCCTTCCAACGAAATGAATCCACAGCACGTAAAAACCCGCTTCCAACGAAATGACTCCAGAGCGCTTAAAATACCGCTTAAAACGAAATGACTCCAGAACACTTAAAAACCCTCTTCCAACAAAATGACTCCAGAGCACTTAAAAATCCGCTTCCAATGAAAGGATACTAGAACACTTAAAAAACCACCTCCAACGAAATGACTCCAGAGAGCTTAAAAACCCGCTTCCAACAAAATGACTCCAGAGAGCTTAAAAACCCGCTTCCAACGAAAAGACTCCAGAGCACTTAAAAACCGCTTCCAACAAAAAGATACCAGAACACTTAAAAACCCGCATACAACTAAATGACTCCAGAGCACTTAAAAACCCGCTTCCAAAAAAATGAACTCAGCACACATAAAAAACCTTTTCCAATGAACTGAATCCAGAGTACTTACATCCCCACTTCCAACGAAATGACTCCAGAGAACATACAAACCCGCTTCCAACGAAATGACTCCAGAGCACTAAAACCCGCTTCTGTGAAATGACTCCAGAGCACTTAAAAACCGCTTCCAACAAAAAAAAAGATACCAGAACACTTAAAAACCCGCATACAACTAAATGACTCAGAGCACTTAAAAACACGCCTAACGAAATGATTCCAGAGCACTCTAAAACCCGCTTCCAACAAAATGACTCCAGAGCACTTAAAAACCTGCTTCCAACAAAATGACCCCAGAGCACTTAAAAACCCGCTTCCAACGAAATGACTCCAGAACACTGAAAAACCCACTTCCCATGAAATGACTCCAGAGCACTTAAAAAACTGCTTCCAATGAAATGACCACAGAGCACTTAAGAACACGCTTCCAACGAAATGACCTCAGAGCCCATAAAAACCGCCTCAAACAAAATGACCCCAGCGCACTTAAAAACCCACTTCCAAAGAAATGATCTCAGAGCACATAAAATCCCGCTTCCAACGAAATGACTCCAGAGCATTTAAAAACCTGCTTCCAACAAAACGACCCTAGAGCACTTAAAACCCTCTTCCAACGAATGGACACCAGAAGATTTAAAAACCTGCTTCAAACAAAATTAATCAGGAGCACTTAAAAACCCCCTTCCAAAGAAATGAATTCACAGCACGTAAAAACCCGCTTCAACAAAATGACTCCAGAGCACTTAAAATACCGCTTCCAACGAAATGACTCCAGAGCACTCTAAAACCTGCTTCGAACCAAATGACTCTAGAGCACTTAACAACGCGCTTCCAATGAAATGACTCCAGAGCACTTAAATATCCGCTTCCAATGAAAGGATACTAGAACACTTAAAAACCCGCCTCCAACAAAATGACTCCAGAGCACTTAAAAAACAGCGTCCAACGAAATGATTCCAGAGAGCTTAAAAACCAGCTTCCAACGAAATGACTGCAAAGCACTTAAAAAACGGCTTCCAACGAAATGACTCCAGAGCACTCTAAAACCCGCTTCCAACAAAAGGACACCAGATCACTTAAAAATCCGCTTCCAACGAAATGATTCCAGAGCACTAAAAACCTTCTTCCAAGAAAAGGACTCCAGAGCACTTAAAAACCCACTTCCAACGAAAGGACACCAGAACACTTAAAAACCCACTTCCAACGAAAGGACAGCAGAACACTTAAAAACCTGCTTCCAACAAAATGACTCCAGAGCACTTAAAAACCCGCTTCCAATGAAAGGATACGAGAACACTTAATAATCCGCCTCCAACGAAATGACTACAGAGCACTTAAAAACGCGCTTCCAAAGAAATGATTCCAGAGCACTCTAAAACCACCTTCCAACGAAATGACTCCAGAGCACTTAAAAACCCGCTTCCAACGAAATGACCCCAGAGCACTTAAAAACCTGTTTCCAACGAAATGACTCCAGAGCATTCAACAACCCGCTTCCAACAAAATGACTCCAGAGCACTCAAAAACCCGCTTCCAACGAAATGACTCAAGAGCACTTAAAAAACTGCTTCCAACGAAATGACTCCAGAGCACTGAAAAGGCCACTTCCAATGAAATGACTCCAGAGCACTTAAAAAAACGCTCTTCCAACGAAGTAACTCCAGAGCAATTATAAACCCGATTCCATCGAAATTACTCCAGAGCACTTAAAAACCTTCTTCCAAGGAAATGACTGCAGAGCACTTAAAAACACACTTCCAACGATATGACCCCAGAGCACTTAAAAACCCGCTTCCAATGAAAGGACTCCAGAGCACTTAAAAATCTGCCTCCAACGAAAGGATACCAGAACACTTAAAAACCTGCTTCCAAAAAAATGACCTCAGCACACATAAAAAACCGTTTCCAACGAAATGAATCCAGAGTACTTACATCCCCACTTCACACCTAAATGACTCAAGAGCACTTACAAACCTGTTTCCAATGAAATGACTCCAGAGCACTAAAAACCCGCTTGCAAATCGAAATGACTCCCAGAGCACTTAAAACCTACTTCCAATGAAATGACTCAAGAGCAATTAAAAACCTGCTTCCAAGGAAATGACTCCAGGGCACTTAAAAGCCGCCACCAACGAAATGACTCAGAGCACTCTAAAACCCGCCAAAAGAAATGACCTCAGAGCACGTAAATACCCGCCTCCAACGAAATGACCCCAGAGCACTTAAAAACCGCTTCCAAATAAATGACTCAGAGCACGTAAAAACCCGCTTCCAACAAAATGACCTCAGAGCACATAAAAACCCGCTTGCAACGAAATGACCCCAGAGCACTTAAAAACCCGCTTACAACGAAATGACCTCAGAGTACATAAAAAACCGCTTCCAACGAAATGACTACAGAGCATTTAAAAACCTGCTTCCAACGAAACGACCCTAGAGCTCTTCAACCCCGCTTCCAACGAATGGACACCAGAACATTTAAAAACCTGTTTCAAATAAAATTACTCAGGAGCACTTAAAAACTCCCTTCAAACGAAATGAATCCACAGCACGTAAAAACCGCTTCCAACGAAATGACTCCAGAGCACTTAAAAACCTGCTTCCAACGAAATGACCCCAGAGCACTTAAAAAACCGCTTCCAACTAAATGACTCCAGAGCACTGAAAAAGCCACTTCCAATGAAATGACTCAAGAGCACTTAAAAAACCGCTTACAATTAAATGACCACAGAGCACGTAAAAACCCGCTTCCAAAATGAAATGGCCTAAGAGCACATAAAAACCCGCTTGCAAACGAAATGACCCCAGAGCACTTAAAACCCGCTTACAACGAAAAATGACCTCAGAGCACATAAAAACCGCTTAACGAAATGACTACAGAGCATTTAAAACCTGCTTCCAAATCGAAACGACCCTAGAGCACTTCAACCCGCTTCCAACGAATGGACACCAGAACATTTAAAAACCTGCTTCAAATAAAATTACTCAGGAGCACTTAAAAACTCCCTTCCAACGAAATGAATCCACAGCACGCAAAAACCGCTTCCAACGAAATGACTCCAGAGCACTTAAAATACCGCTTCCAACGAAAGGATTCCAGAGCACTCTAAAACAAGCTTCCAACGAAATGATTCCAGAGCACTTAAAAAAACCGCTTCCAACAAAATGACTCCAGAGCAATCAAAAACCCGCTTCCAAGGAAATGACTCAAGAGAACTTAAAAAACCGCTTCCAACGAAATGACTCCGGAGCATTTAAAAACCTCTTCCAACGAAACGACCCTAGAGCACTTAAACCCTGCTTCCAACAAATGGACACCAGAACATTTAAAAAACTGCTTCAAACAAAATTACTCAGGAGCACTTAAAAACCCCCTTCCAACGAAATGAATCCACAGCACGTAAAAACCCGCTTCCAACGAAATGTCTCTAGAGCACTTAAAATACCGCTTCCAACAAAATGACTCCAGAGCACTTAAAAATCTGCTTCCAACGAATTTACTCCAGAGCACTAATAAACCCGCTTCCAACTAAATGACTCCAGAGCACTCTAAAACCCGCTTCCAACAAAAGGACACCAGATCACTTAAAAATCCGCTTCCAACGAAATGATTCCAGAGCACTAAAAGCCTTCTTCCATGGAAATGACTCCAGAGCACTTAAAAACCCACTTCCAACGAAAGGACACCAGAACACTTAAAAACCCGCTTCCAATGAAATGACTCCAGAGCACTTAAAAACACGCTTCCAAAAAAATGACCTCAGCGCACATAAAAAACCTTTTCCAATGAATTGAATCCAGAGTACTTACATCCCCACTTCCAAAGAAATGACTCAGAGAACATACAAACCCGCTTCCAACGAAATGACTCCAGAGCACTTAAAACCCGCTTCCAATGAAATGACTCCTGAGCACTTAAAAACCCGCTTCCAACGAAAGGATACCAGAACACTTAAAAGCTCGCTTACAACTAAATGACTCCAGAGCACTTAAAAACCCACTTCCAACAAAATGATACCAGAACACTTACAGTCCCACTTCCAATGAAATGACTCCAGAGCACTTAAAAACCGCTTTCACAGAAAGGACACCAGAACACTTAAAATCCAGCGTCCAACAAAATGACTCAGAGCACTTAAAAACCCGCTTCCAATGAAAGGATACGAGAACACTTAATAATCCGCCTCCAACGAAATGACTACAGAGCACTTAAAAAACCGCTTCAAAAAATGATTCAGAGCACTCTAAAACCACCTTCCAAACGAAATGACTCAGAGCACTTAAAAACCCGCTTCCAACGAAATGACCCCAGAGCACTTAAAAACCTGTTTCAAACGAAATGACTCAGAGAGCATTCAACAACCCGCTTCCAACAAAATGACTCAGAGCACTCAAAAACCGCTTAACGAAATGACTCAAGAGCACTTAAAAACTGCTTCCAACGAAATGACTCCAGAGCACTGAAAAGGCCACTTCAAATGAAATGACTCCAGAGCACTTAAAAACGCTCTTCCAACGAAGTAACTCAGAGCAATTATAAACCCGATTCCATCAAATTACTCCAGAGCACTTAAAACCTTCTTCAAGGAAATGACTGCAGAGCACTTAAAAACACACTTCCAACGATATGACCCCAGAGCACTTAAAAACCCGCTTCCAATGAAAGGACTCAGAGCACTTAAAAATCTGCCTCAACGAAAGGATACCAGAACACTTAAAAACCTGCTTCCAAAAAATGACCTCAGCACACATAAAAACCGTTTCAACAAAAATGAATCCAGAGTACTTACATCCCCACTTCACACGAAATGACTCAAGAGCACTTACAAACCTGTTTCCAATGAAATGACTCAGAGCACTAAAAACCCGCTTACAAAACGAAATGACTCCAGAGCACTTAAAACCTACTTCCAATGAAATGACTCAAGAGCAATTAAAAACCTGCTTCCAAGGAAATGACTCAGGGCACTTAAAAAGCCGCCACCAACGAAATGACTCCAGAGCACTCTAAAACCCGCTTCCAACGAAATGACCTCAGAGCACGTAAATACCCGCTTCCAACGAAATGACCCCAGAGCACTTAAAAACCGCTTCCAAATAAATGACTCCAGAGCACGTAAAACCCGCTTCCAACAAAATGACCTCAGAGCACATAAAAACCGCTTGCAACGAAATGACCCCAGAGCACTTAAAAACCCGCTTTTACAACGAAATGACCTCAGAGTACATAAAAACCGCTTCCAACGAAATGACTACAGAGCATTTAAAAACCTGCTTCTGTGAAACGACCCTAGAGCTCTTCAACCCGCTTCCAACGAATGGACACCAGAACATTTAAAAACCTGTTTCAAATAAAATTACTCAGGAGCACTTAAAAACTCCTTCAAACGAAATGAATCCACAGCACGTAAAAAAACCGCTTCCAATGAAATGACTCCAGAGCACTTAAAAACCTGCTTCCAACGAAATGACCCCAGAGCACTTAAAAACCGCTTCCAACTAAATGACTCAGAGCACTGAAAAAGCCACTTCCAATGAAATGACTCAAGAGCACTTAAAACCGCACAATTAAATGACCACAGAGCACGTAAAAACCGCTTCCAACAGAAATGGCCTAAGAGCACATAAAAACCCGCTTGCAACGAAATGACCCCAGAGCACTTAAAAACCCGCTTACAACGAAATGACCTCAGAGCACATAAAAAACCGCTTAAACGAAATGACTACAGAGCATTTAAAAACCTGCTTCCAACGAAACGACCCTAGAGCACTTCAACCCCGCTCCAACGAATGGACACCAGAACATTTAAAAACCTGCTTCAAATAAAATTACTCAGGAGCACTTAAAAACTCCTTCCAACGAAATGAATCTACAGCACGCAAAAAACCGCTTCAACGAAAAATGACTCCAGAGCACTTAAAATACCGCTTCAACGAAAGGATTCAGAGCACTCTAAAACAAGCTTCCAACGAAATGATTCCAGAGCACTTAAAAAAACCGCTTCCAACAAAATGACTCCAGAGCAATCAAAAACCCGCTTCCAAGGAAATGACTCAAGAGAACTTAAAAAACCGCTTCCAACGAAATGACTCCGGAGCATTTAAAAACCTCTTCCAACGAAACGACCCTAGAGCACTTAAACCCTGCTTCCAACAAATGGACACCAGAACATTTAAAAAACTGCTTCAAACAAAATTACTCAGGAGCACTTAAAAACCCCCTTCCAACGAAATGAATCCACAGCACGTAAAAACCCGCTTCCAACGAAATGTCTCTAGAGCACTTAAAATACCGCTTCCAACAAAATGACTCCAGAGCACTTAAAAATCTGCTTCCAACGAATTTACTCCAGAGCACTTAATAAACCGCTTCCAACTAAATGACTCCAGAGCACTCTAAAACCCGCTTCCAACAAAAGGACACCAGATCACTTAAAAATCCGCTTCAACGAAATGATTCCAGAGCACTAAAAGCCTTCTTCCATGGAAATGACTCAGAGCACTTAAAACCCACTTCCAACGAAAGGACACAGAACACTTAAAAAACCCGCTTCAATGAAATGACTCAGAGCACTTAAAAACACGCTTCCAAAAAAATGACCTCAGCGCACATAAAAAACCTTTTCCAACGAATTGAATCCAGAGTACTTACATCCCCACTTCCAAAGAAATGACTCCAGAGAACATACAAACCCGCTTCCAACGAAATGACTCCAGAGCACTTAAAACCCGCTTCCAATGAAATGACTCCTGAGCACTTAAAAACCGCTTCCAACAAAAGGACACAGAACACTTAAAAGCTCAAACACAACTAAATGACTCCAGAGCACTTAAAAACCCACTTCCAACAAAATGATACCAGAACACTTACAGTCCCACTTCCAATGAAATGACTCCAGAGCACTTAAAACCCGCTTTCACAGAAAGGACACCAGAACACTTAAAATCCCGCGTCCAACAAAATGACTCCAGAGCACTTAAAAATCTGCTTCCAACAATTTACTCCAGAGCACTTTAATAAACCGCCTCAACTAAATGACTCCAGAGCACTCTAAAACCGCTTCCAACAAAAGGACACCAGATCACTTAAAAAATCCGCTTCCAACGAAATGATTCCAGAGCACTAAAAGCCTTCTTCCATGGAAATGACTCAGAGCACTTAAAAACCCACTTCCAACGAAAGGACACAGAACACTTAAAACCCGCTTCCAATGAAATGACTCCAGAGCACTTAAAAACACGCTTCCAAAAAATGACCTCAGCGCACATAAAAAACCCTTTCCAATGAATTGAATCCAGAGTACTTACATCCCCACTTCCAAAGAAATGACTCAGAGAACATACAAACCCGCTTCAAATGAAATGACTCAGAGCACTTAAAACCCGCTTCCAATGAAATGACTCCTGAGCACTTAAAAACCCGCTTCCAACAAAAGGACACCAGAACACTTAAAAATCCGCTCCAACTAAATGATTCCAGAGCACTAAAAACCTTCTTCCAACAAAAGGACTCCAGAGCACTTAAAAGTCCCACTTCCAACGAAATGACACCAGAACACTTAAAAACCCGCTTCCAAACGAAAGGACAGCAGAACACTTAAAAACCTGCTTCCAACAAAATGACTCCAGAGCACTTAAAAACCGCTTCCAATGAAAGGATACGAGAACACTTAATAATCCGCCTCCAACGAAATGACTACAGAGCACTTAAAAACGCTTCCAAAGAAATGATTCCAGAGCACTCTAAAACCACCTTCCAAACGAAATGACTCCAGAGCACTTAAAAACCCGCTGAAATGACCCCAGAGCACTTAAAAACCTGTTTCCAACGAAATGACTCCAGAGCATTCAACAACCCGCCTCCAACAAAATGACTCCAGAGCACTCAAAAACCCGCTTCCAACGAAATGACTCAAGAGCACTTAAAAACTGCTTCCAAATCTAAATGACTCCAGAGCACTGAAAAGGCCACTTCCAATGAAATGACTCCAGAGCACTTAAAAACGCTCTTCCAACGAAGTAACTCCAGAGCAATTATAAACCCGATTCCATCAAATTACTCCAGAGCACTTAAAAAACCTTCTTCCAAGGAAATGACTGCAGAGCACTTAAAAACACACTTCCAACGATATGACCCCAGAGCACTTAAAACCCGCTTCCAATGAAAGGACTCAGAGCACTTAAAAATCTGCCTCCAACGAAAGGATACCAGAACACTTAAAAACCTGCTTCCAAAAAAATGACCTCAGCACACATAAAAACCGTTTCCAAATCTAAATGAATCCAGAGTACTTACATCCCCACTTCACACGAAATGACTCAAGAGCACTTACAAACCTGTTTCCAATGAAATGACTCCAGAGCACTAAAAACCAGCTTGCAAAAATGAAATGACTCAGAGCACTTAAAACCTACTTCCAATGAAATGACTCAAGAGCAATTAAAAACCTGCTTCCAAGGAAATGACTCCAGGGCACTTAAAAAAGCCGCCACCAACGAAATGACTCCAGAGCACTCTAAAACCCGCTTCCAACGAAATGACCTCAGAGCACGTAAACCCGCTTCCAACGAAATGACCCCAGAGCACTTAAAAACCGCCTCCAAATAAATGACTCAGAGCACGTAAAACCCGCTTCCAACAAAATGACCTCAGAGCACATAAAAAACCCGCTTGCAACGAAATGACCCAGAGCACTTAAAACCCGCTTACAAATCGAAATGACCTCAGAGTACATAAAAACCGCTTCCAACAAAATGACTACAGAGCATTTAAAAACCTGCTTCCAACGAAACGACCTAGAGCTCTTCAACCCCGCCTCAACGAATGGACACCAGAACATTTAAAAACCTGTTTCAAATAAAATTACTCAGAGCACTTAAAAACTCCCAAAACGAAATGAATCCACAGCACGTAAAAACCGCTTCCAACGAAATGACTCCAGAGCACTTAAAACCTGCTTCCAACGAAATGACCCTAGAGCACTTAAAAACCGCTTCCAACTAAATGACTCCAGAGCACTGAAAAGCCACTTCCAATGAAATGACTCAAGAGCACTTAAAAACCGCTTACAATTAAATGACCACAGAGCACGTAAAACCCGCTTCCAACGAAATGGCCTAAGAGCACATAAAAACCCGCTTAAACGAAATGACCCCAGAGCACTTAAAACCCGCTTACAAACGAAATGACCTCAAAGCACATAAAAACCGCTTCCAACGAATGACTACAGAGCATTTAAAACCTGCTTCCAAATCGAAACGACCCTAGAGCACTTCAACCCGCTCCAACGAATGGACACCAGAACATTTAAAACCTGCTTCAAATAAAATTACTCAGGAGCACTTAA
>JAEOAE010003835.1:0-116421 GCA_036365155.1 Meriones psammophilus | reverse complement strand
TGTAAACAAAGTAACATGTGTGTCGTCCGTTCAATTAGGAATACAGGAATACTGAAAAGTGATATCTCCCACTGTAGTGCACAGAAAGTTGATTCCAAAAAAAGAACAGATATGTAAATCACAAGTTTGTAAACTAAGTAACATGTATGTAGCCCGTTCAATTAGAAATACAAGAAAACTGAAAAGTGATATCTCCCACTGTAGTGCATAGAAACAAGTTTCCAACAAAAGAATAGAAATGCAAAGCACAACATTTTAAACGAAATCACATTTGTGTCGCCCGCTCAATTAGGAATACAGGAAAACTGAAAAGTGATATCTCCCACTTTAGAGTAAAGAAAGAAGTTACCAATGAAATAACAGAAAGGCAAAGCACAACTTTGGAAACTAAATCACTTGTGTGTCGCCTGCACAATTAGGAATACAGGAAAACTGAAAGTGATATCTCCCACTGTAGTGCACAGAAAGAATTTTCCTACAAAAGAACACAAATGTAAAGGACAATTTTGTAAACTAGGTAAAATTTGTGTCGTCCGTTCAATTAGGAATACAGGAAAACTAAAAAGTGATATCTCCCACTTTAGAGCACAGAAAGAAGTATCCAACGAAAATACAGAAATGTAAAACACAACTTTGTAAACTAAGTAACATGTGTGTCGTCCGTTCAATTAGGAATATAGGAAAACTGAAAAGTGATATCTCCCACTGTAGTGCACAGAAAGATGATTCCAAAAAAAGAACAGAAATTTAAATCACAAGTTTGTAAACTAAGTAACATGTATGTAGCCCGTTCAAGTAGAAATACAAGAAAACTGAAAAGTGATATCTCCCACTGTAGTGCATAGAAACAAGTTTCCAACAAAAGAATAGAAAGGCAAAGCACAACTTTTTAAACTAAATCACATTTGTATCGCCCGCTCAATTAGGAATACAGGAAAAATGAATAGTGTTATCTCCCACTTTAGAGCACAGAAAGAAGTTTCCAATGAAAGAACAGAAGTGCAAAGCACAACTTTGGTAACTAAATCACATGTGTGTCGCCAGTTCAATTAGGAATCCAGGAAAACTGAAAAGTGATATCTCGCACTGTACCTCAGAGAAACAAGTTTCCAACGAAAGAACAGAAATGTAAAGCACAACTTTGTAAACTAATTAACATGTGTGTCGCCTGTACAATTAGGAATACGGGAAAACTGAAAAGTGATATCTCCCACCTTAGAGCAAAGAAAGAAGTTTCCAATGAAAGAACAGAAAGGCAAAGCAGAGCTTTGGAAAAAAATCACATCTGTCTTGCCCGTTCAATTAGGAATACAGGAAAACTGAAAAGTGATATCTCGCACTATACCTCACAGAAACAAGTTTCCCACAAAAGAACAGAAAGGCAAAGCACAACTTTGTAAACTAAGTAACATGTGTGTCGCCTGCACAATTAGGAATACAGTAAAACTGAAAAGTTATATCTCGCACTGTACCTCACAGAAACAAGTTTCCAATGAAAGAACAGAAATGTAAAGCACAACTTTCTATGCTCAGTAACATGTGTATAGCCCTCTCAATTAGGAATACAGGAAAACTGAAATGTGATATCTCCACAGTAGTGCACAGAAACAAGTTTCCAACAAAAAAAGAGAAAGGCAAAGCAAAACTTTGTAAACTAAATCACATTTGTGTCGTCCGTTCCATTAGGAATACAGAAAAAACTGAAATGTGAGATCTCCCACTTGAGAGCACAGAAAGAAATTTCCATCGAAAGTACAGAAATGTAAAGAAGAACTTTGTAAACTAAGTAACATGTGTGTCGCCTGCACTATTAGGAATACAGGAAAACTGAAAAGTGATATCTCCCATTTTAGAGCAGAGAAAGAAGTTTCCAATAAAAAACAGAAACACAAAGCACAACTTTGGAAACTAAATCACATGTGTGTCACCCGTTCAATTAGGAATACAGGAAAACTGAAAAGTGATATCTCCCACTATAGTGCACAGAAAGAATTTTCCAACAAAAGAACACAAATGTAAAGCACAATTTTGTAAACTAGATAACATGTGTGTTGTCCGTTCAATTAGGAAAGCAGGAAAACTAAAAAGTGATATCTCCCACTTTAGAGCACAGAAAGAAGTTTCCAACGAAAATACAGAAATGTAAAAGACAACTTTGTAAACTAAGTAACATGTGTGTCTTCCATTCAATTAGGAATACAGGAAAACTGAAAAGTGATATCTCCCACTGTAGTGCACAGAAACATGATTCCAAAAAAATAACAGAAATGTAAATCACAAGTTTGTAATCTAAGTATCATGTATGTAGCCCGTTCAATTAGAAATACCAGAAAAATGAAAAGTGATATCTTCCACTGTAGTGCATAGAAACAAGTTTCCAACAAAAGAATAGAAATGCAAAGCACAACTTTGGTAACTAAATCACATGTGTGTCGCCAGTTCAATTAGGATTAAATGATAACTGAAAAATGATATCTCGCACTGTACCTCAAAGAAACAAGTTTCCAATGAAAGAACAGAAATGTAAAGCACAACTTTGTATGCTCAGTAACATGTGTATATCCCTCTCAATTAGGAATACAGGAAAACTGAAATGTGATATCTCCACTGTAGTGCACAGAAACAAGTTTCCAACAAAAGAATAGAAAGGCAAAGCAAAACTTTGTAAACTAAATCACATTTGTGTCGCCCATTCCATTAGGAATACAGAAAAACTGAAACGTGAGATCTCCCACTTGAGAGCACAGAAAGAAATTTCCAACAAAAGTACAGAAATGTAAAGAACAACTTTGTAAACTAAGTAACATGTGTGTCGCCTGCACTATTAGGAATAGAGGAAAACTGAAAAGTGATATCTCCCACTTTAGAGCACAGAAAGAAGTTTCCAACGAAAATACAGAAATGTAAAACACAACTTTGTAAACTAAGTAACATGTGTGTCGTCCGTTCAATTAGGAATACAGGAAAACTCCCACTGTAGTGCACAGAGAGATGATTCCAAAAAAAGAACAGAAATGTAAATCACAAGTTTGTACACTAAGTAACATGTATGTAGCCCGTTCAATTAGAAATACAAGAAAACTGAAAAGTGATATCTCCCACTGTAGTGCATAGAAACAAGTTTCCAACAAAAGAATAGAAAGGCAAAGCACAACTTTTTAAACTAAATCACATTTGTGTCGCCCGCTCAATTAGTAATACAGTAAAACTGAATAGTGATATCTCCCACTTTAGAGCACAGAAAGAAGTTTCCAATGAAAGACCAGAAACGCAAAGCACAACTTTGTTAACTAAATCACATGTGTGTCGCCAGTTCAATTAGGATTACATGAAAACTGAAAAATGATATCTCACACTGTACCTCACAGAAACAAGTTTCCAATGAAAGAACAGAAATGTAAAGCACAACTTTGTAAACTAATTAACATGTGTGTCGCCTGTACAATTAGGAATACGGGAAAACTGAAAAGTGATATCTCCCAGTTTAGAGCAAAGGAAGAAGTTTCCAATGAAAGAATAGAAAGGCAAAGCACAACTTTGGAAACTAAATCACATGTATGTCGCCCATTGACTTAGGAATATAGAAAAACTGAAAAGTGATATCTCCCACTGTAGTGCACAGAAAGAATTTTCCTACAAAAGAGCACAAATGTAAAGCACAATTTTGTAAACTAGGCAACATGTGTGTCGTCCGTTCAATTAGCAATACAGAAAAACTAAAAAGTGATATCTCCCACTTTAGAGCACAGAAAGAAGTTTCCAACAGAAAAACAGAAATGTAAAACACAACTTTGTAAACTAAGTAACATGTGTGTCATCCATTCAATTAGGAATACAGGAAAACTGAAAAAAGTGATATCTCCCACTTTAGAGCACAGAAAGAAGTTTCCAATGAAAGAACATAAACACAAAGCAGAGCTTTGGAATATAAATCACATCTGTGTCGCCCGTTCAATTAGGAATACAGGAAAACTGAAAAGTGATATCTCGCACTGTACCTCACAGAAACAAGTTTCCCACAAAAGAACAGAAAGGCAAAGCACAACTTTGAAATCTAAGTAACATGTGTGTCGCCTGAACAATTAGGAATACAGTAAAACTGAAAAGTTATATCTTGCACTGTACCTCACAGAAACAAGTTTCCAATGAAAGAACAGAAATGTAAAGCACAACTTTCTATGCTCAGTAACATGTGTATAGCCCTCTCAATTAGGAATACAGGAAAACTGAAATGTGATATCTCCACTGTAGTGCACAGAAACAAGTTTCCAACAAAAGAATAGAAAGGCAAAGCAAAACTTTGTAAACTAAATCACATTTGTGTCACGCGTTCCATTAGGAATACAGAAAAACTGAAACATGAGATCTCCCACTTGAGAGCACAGAAAGAAATTTCCAACGAAAGTACAGAAATGTAAAGAACAACTTTGTAAACTAAGTAACTTGTGTGTTGCCTGAACTATTAGGAATACAGGAAAACTGAAAAGTGATATCTCCCACTTTAGAGCAGAGAAAGAAGTTTCCAATAAAAAACAGAAACGCAAAGCACAACTTTGGAAACTAAATAACATGTGTGTCGCCCATTGACTTAGGAATACAGGAAAACTGAAAATTGATATCTCCTGAGTCATCAGGTGGGGTAAAGAGTGAGCAGCCAATCAGGGTATTGACACGTCACTTAGGTGCGACCAGGGCTTATATAAACAGCGCCACTTCTGGGCCCTGGCGCTCTTCTCTCTCTCCTTCTACGCCTCTCCCTGCCCGAGGATTGCTGGCCCTGGCATAGGCCCGCAGGAAGCCACGGTGTCCATTGGCCAATGAAAGCGACACTTGCGCCCACGAGGTGGCCGGCCCCGCTCTCCTCTCCTCCTTTCATCGATTGAATAAAGGCTTGCTGCAGAAGGACACTTGTGCCTGCTTGCGTTTCTGCCGGGAGACGATCACGCAGCTTCCAACACCCTGACAGACCTGGCCCTGACCATGACAGCCCTGGCCATGGCCCTGACAGTCCTGGCCCTGGCCCTGACAACCCTGGCCCTGGCCCTGACAGCTCTTGCCCTGGCCATCACAGCACTGGCCCTGGCCCTGACAGCCCTGGGCCCTGACCCTTACAGCCCTGGCCCTGACTGTGACAGCCCTGGCCCTGGCAGCCCTGGCCGTGGCCCTGATAGCCCTGACGGCCCTAGCCCTGACAGCCATTGCGGCCCTCCCCTGGCCTTAGCCCTTGCAGCCCTGGCCCTGGCCCTGGCCCTTGACCCTTGACCCTTGACCCTAACCTTTGACCCACTAACACTAACCCCTAACCACGAACCCTAACCCTAACCCTGACAGCATTGACCATGACCTTGACAGCACTGACCCTGACCGTGACAGCCCTTGCCCTTGCCCTGGCAGCCCTGGCCCTGGCCCTGGCGGCCCTGGTCTTGGCCTTGACCCTGGCCCTTACCCTGACCCTTTACCCTAACCGTTAACACCTAACCCTAACCCTAACCCCTAACCCTAACCCTAGCCCTAGCCCCCTCGCACTAGCCCGCTAGCCCTTGCCCCCTTGCCCTAGCCCCCTAGCCCTAGCCCTAGCCCCCTAGCCCCCTAGCCTCCTAGCCCCCTAGCCCTAGCCCTAGCCTTAGCCCCAGCCCTAACCCCCTAGCCCCCTAGCCTCAGCCCTAGCCCCCTAGCACTAGCCCTAGCCCCCTATGCCCCTAGCCCACTAGCCCTTGCCCTAGCCAGCTAGCCCTAGTCCTAGTCCTAGCCCCAGCCCTAACCCACTAGCCCCTAGCCCTAGCCCCCTAGCCCTAGGCCCCTAGCCCCCTAGCTCCAGCCCTAGCCTCCAGAACCAGCCCCAGCCCAGCCCTAGCCCTAGCCCTAGCCCTAACCCTAAACCTGACCCTGACCCTGACCCTGACCCTGACCCTAACCCCCTAACCCTAACCCTAACCCTAACCCCCTAAGTATATCCCTAACCCTAACCCTAACCCTAACCCCCTAACCCTCACCCTCACCCTCACCCTAACCCTAACCCTAACCCCTAACCCTAACCCTCCCACTTTAGAGCACAGAAAGGAGTTCCCAATGAAAGTACAGAAACGCAAAGCACAACATTCGAAACTATATCACAGGTGTGTCACCTGCACAATTAGGAATACAGGAAAACTGAAAAGTGATATCTCCCATTTTAGAGCACAGAAAGAAGTTTCCAATGAAAGATCAGAAACGCAAAGCACAACTTTGGAAACTAAATCACAAGTGTGTCACCTGCACAATTAGGAATACAGGAAAACTAAAAAGTGATATCTTGCACTGTACCTCACAGAAACAAGTTTCCAACTAAAGAACAGAAATGTTAAGCACAACATTGTAAACGAAGTAACATGTGTGTCACCTGGTCAATTAGGAATACAGGAGAACTGAAAAGTGATATGTCCCACTGTAGTTCACAGAAACAAGTTTCCAAAAAAAGAATAGAAAGGCAAAGTACAACTTTGTAAACTAAGTAACATGTGTGTCACCTGCATAATTAGGACTACAGGAAAACTGAAAAGTGATATCTTCCACTTTAGAGTACAGAAAGAAGTATCCAACGAAAGAAAAGCAAGGCAAAGCACAACTTTGGAAACTAAATCACATTTGTGCCATCCTCTCAATTAGGAATATAGGAATACTGAAAAGTGATATCTTCCACTGTAGTTCACAGAAACAAGTTTCCAACAAAAGAACAGAAAGGCAAAGCACAACTATGTAAACTAAATCACATGTGTGTCACCCACTCAATTAGGAATACAGGAATACTGAAAATTGATATCTCCCACTCTAGTACACAGAAACATGTTTCCAACAATACAACAGAAAGGCAAAACACAACTTTGTAAACTAAATAACATTTGTGTTCCCTGCTGATTTAGGAATACAGGAAAACTTAATAGTGATATCTCCCACTTTAGAGCACAGAAAGAAGTTTCCAATGAAAGAACAGAAACGTGATATCTCCCACTGTAGTGAACAGAAAGAAGTTTCCAACGAAAGAACACAAATGTAAAGCACAATTTTGTAAAATAGGTAACATGTGTGTCGTCCATTCAATTAGGAATACAGGAAAACTAAAAAGTGATATCTCCCACTTTAGAGCACAGAAAGATGTTTCCAACGAAAGTACAGAAATGTAAAACACAACTTTGTAAACTAAGTAACATGTGTGTCGTCCGTTCAATTAGGAATACAAGAAAACTGAAAAGTGATATCTCCCACTTTAGAGCACAGAAAGAAGTTTCCAATGAAAGAACAGAAACGCAAAGCACAACTTTGGTAACTAAATCATATGTGTGTCGCCAGTTCAATTAGGATTACATGAAAACTGAAAAATGATATCTCGCACTGTACCTCAAAGAAACAAGTTTCCAACGAAAGAACAGAAATGTAAAGCACAACTTTTTAAACTAATTAACATGTGGGTCGCCTGTACAATTAGGAATACGGGAAAACTGAAAAGTGATATCTCCCACTTTAGAGCAAAGAAAGAAGTTTCCAATGAAAGAACAGAAAGGCAAAGCACAACTTTGGAAACTAAATCACATGTGTGTGGCCCATTGACTTAGGAATATAGGAAAACTGAGAAGTGATATAACCCTAATCCTAACCCTAGCCCCTAACCCTAACCCTACCCCTAACCTTAACCCTAACACTCACCCTAACCCTAACCCCAAACCTAACCTAACCCTTTCCAACAAAAGAACAGAAAGTCAAAGAACAACTTTGTAAATTAATTCACATATGTGTCGCCCATTCAATTATTATAACGGGAAAACTGGAAAGTGATTTATCACACTGTACAGCACTGAAACAAGTTTCCAACAGAATAACAGATATGAAAGCACTACTTTGTAAACTAAATCACATGTGTATCGCTCACTCAATGAGGAATACAGGGAAACTGAAAAGCGATAAATCGAAATGTATGGCAAAGAAACAATTTTTCATCGAAAGAACAGAAATGCAAAGCACAACTTTGTAAACTAATTCATATTCGTGTCGCCTATTCAATTATTACAACATGAAAACTGAAAAGCGATATAACCCTCACCATAAACCGAAGCCTCTAACCCTGACCCTAACCCTCACCCTAACCCTAACCCTAAACCTAACTCTAACCCTAACGTAATCCTAACCCTAACTTTTCCTAACAGGAACAAGTTTCCAACAAAAGAACAGAAACGCAAAGCACTACTTTGTAAACTAAATCACATGTGTGCCACTTGCTCAGTTAGGAATACAGGAAAACGGAAAAGAGATATAACGCACTGTACAGCACAGGAACAAGTTTTGAAAGAAAGAACAGAAAAGCAAAGCACTACTTTTAAACGGAATCAAATGTGTGTCGCTCGCTCAATTAGGAATACAGGAAACTGAAAAGTGTTATCTCGCACTGTAAGGCACAGAAACAAGTTTCTATCGAAAGAAGAAAAACACAAAGCACAACTTCATAAACTGAAAAGTGATATATCACACTGTACAGCACAGAAACAAGTTTCCAAAAGTAGAACAGAAACGCAAAGCTCTACTTTGTAAACTAAAACACATGTGTGTCGCTCACTCAATTAGGAATACAAGGAAACTGAAAAGAGATAAATCGAAATGTACGGCAAAGAAACAACTTTTCATTGAAAGAACAGAAATGCAAAGCACAACTTTGTAAACTAATTCACATATGTGTCGCCTGTTCAATTATTATAACAGGAAAACTGAAAAGTGATATAACCCTCACCCTAACCCTAAGTTCCTAACCCTAACCCTAACCCTTACCCTAACCCTACCCTACCCCTAACCCTCACCCTACCCTAACCCTAACCCTAATCCTAAACCTATCTTGTTCCTAAGAGGAACAAGTTTACAAGGAAAGAACAGAAAGGCAAAGCACAACTTTGTAAACTAATTCACATTTGTTTCGCCTGTTCAATTATTATAACAGGAAACCTGAAAAGTGATACAACCCTAATCCTAACCCTAAGCCCCTAACTCTAACCCTAACCCTAACCCTAACCCCTAACCCTAATCCTAACCCTTACCCTAATCCTAACTTGTTCCTAACAGGAACAATTTTCCAAAGAAAGAACATAAAGGCCAAGCACTACTTTGTAAAGTAAATCACATGTGTGCCACTCGCTCAATTAGGAATACAAGAAAACTGAAAAGAGATATAACGCACTGTACAGCACACTAACAAGTTTTGAACGAAAGAACAGAAAAGCAAAGCACTACTTTTAATAGGAATCACATGTGTGTCGCTCGCTCAATTAGGAATACAGGAAAACTGAAAAGTGTTATCTCGCACTGTACGGCACAGAAAGAAGTTTCCATCGAAAGAACAGAAACAGAAAGCACAACTTTGTTAAGTAATTCACATAGGTGTCGCCCGTTCAATTATTATAACAGGAAAACTGAATAGTGATATATGGAACTGTACAGCACAGAAACAAGTTTCCAACAGAAGAACAGAAACACAAAGCACTACTTTGTAAACTAAATCATATGTGTGTCGCTCGCTCTACTAGGAATACAGGAAAACTGAAAAGCAATAAATCGAAATGTACGGCAAAGAAATAAGTTTTCATCGAAAGAATAGAAAAGCAAAGCACTACTTTGTAAACTTATTCATATTCGTGTCGCCTGTTCAATTATTATAACAGGAAAACTGAAAAGTGATATAACCCTAATCCTAACCCTAAGCCCCTAACCCTACCCCTACCCCTACCCCTAACCCTAACCCTAACCTGAACCCTAACCCTAACCTAACCCTAACCCTAACCCTAACCCCAACCCTAACCCTAACCCTAACTTGTTCCTAACAAGAACAAGTTTCGAACGAAAGAACATAAATGCAAATCACTACTTTGTAAACCAAATCACATGTGTGCCACTCGCTCAATTAGGAATACAGGAAAATTGAAAAGTGATATAACGTACTGTATGGCACAGAAAAAAATTTCAATCGAAAGAAGAGAAACGCAAAGCACAACTTTGTAAACTAATTCACATATGTGTTGCCTGTTCAATTATTATAACAGGAAAACTGAAAAGTGATATATGGAACTGTACAGCAGAGGAAGAATTTTCCATCAAAAGAACAGAAACGCAAAGCACAACTATGTAAACTAATTCACATATGTGTTGCCTGTTCAATTATTATAACAGGAAAACTGAAAAGTGATATATCACACTGTACAGCACAGAATCAAGTTTCCAACAGAAGAACAGAAACGCAAAACACTACTTTGTAAACTAAATCACATGTGTGCTAATCTCTCAATTAGGAATACAGGAAAACTGAAAAGTGATATATCGAAATATATGGCAAAGAAACAAGTTTTCATTGAAAAAACAGAAACGCAAAGCACAACTTTTTAAACTAATTCACATTCCTGTTGCCCGTTGAATTATTACAACAGGAAAACTGAAAAGTGATATAACCCTAACCCTAACCCTAACCCTAACCCCTAACCCTAATCATAACCCTAACCCTAACCCTAACCCTGCCCTAACCCAAACCCTAACCCTAACCCTAACACTAACCCTAAACCTAACTTGTTCCTAACAGGAACAAGTTTCCAAAGAAAGAACATAAACGCAAAGCAGTACTTTGTAAACCAAATCACATGTGTGCCACTCGCTCAATAAGGAATACAGGACAACTGAAAAGTGATATAACGTACTGTACAGCACAGAAACAAGTTTCAAACGAAAAAGCAAAAAAGCAAAGCACTACTTTTAAACTGAATCACATGTGTGTCGCTCGCTCAATTAGGAATACAGGAAATATGAAGATCGATATATCGAAATTTCCAGCAAAGAAACAAGTTTTCATCGAAAGAAAAGGAAAGCAAAGCACAACATTGTAAACTAATTCAAATTCGTGTCGCCTGTTCAATTATTATAACAGGAAAACTGAAAAGTGATATATCCCTAACCTTAACCCTAAGCCACTAACCCTACCCCTAACCCTAACGCTAACCCTAACACCTAACTCTAACCCTAACCATAACCCTAACCCTAACCCTACCCTATCCCTAACCCTAACTCCTAACCCTAACTTGTTCCTAACAAGAACAAGTTTCCAACAAATAAACATAAAGGCAAAGCACTACTTTGTAAAGTAAATCACATGTGTGCCACTCACTCAATTAGAAAAACAGGAAAACTGAAAAGTGATATAATGCACTGTACAACACAGGAACAAGTTTCAAACAAAAAAAGAGAAAAGCAAAGTACTACATTTAAACGGAATCACATGTGTGTCGCTTGCTCATTTAGGAATACAGGAAAACTGAAGAGTGTTATCTCGCACTGTAAGGCACAGAAACAAGTTTACATCGAAAGAACAGAAACGCATAGCACAACTTTGTAAACTAATTCACATAGGTGTCGCCTGTTCAATTATTGTAAAAGGAAAACTGAAAAGTGATATATCGAACTGTAAAGCACAGGAACAAGTTTCTATCGAAAGAACAGAAACGCAAAGCACAACTTTGTATAGTAATTCACATACGTTTCGCCCATTCAATTATTATAAGAGGAAAACTGAAAAGTGATATATCACACGGTACAGCACAGAAACAATTTTCAAACAGAAGAACAGAAACGCAAAGCACTACTTTGTAAACTAAATCAAATGTGTGTTGCTCAATCAATTAGGAATACAGGAAAACTGAAAAGTGATATATCGAAATGTACGGCAAGAAACAAGTTTTCATCGAAAGAACAGAAACGAAAAGCACAACTTTGTAAACTAATTCACATTAGTGTCACCTGTTCAATTATTATAACAGGAAAACTGAAAAGTGATATAACCCTAACCTTAACCCTAAGCCCCTAACCCTAACAGGAACTAGTTTCCAACGAAAGAATATAAACGCAAAGCACTACATTGTAAACTTAATCACATGTGTGCCACTCGCTCAATTAAGAATACAGGAAAACTGAAAAATGATATAATGCACTGGAAAGCACAGGAACAAGTTTCGAACGAAAGAACAGAAAAGCAAAGCACTACTTTTAAATGGAATCATATGTGTGTCGCTGGCTCAATTAGGAATACAGGAAAAGTGAAAAGTGTTATCTCGCGCTGTATGGCACAGAAACAAGTTTTCTTCGAAGGAATAAAAACGCAAAGCACAACTTTGTAAACTAATTCTCATACATGTCGCCTGTTCAATTATTATAACAGAAAAACTGAAAAGTGTTATCTTGCACTGTACAGCACAGAAAAAGTTTCCATCGAAAGAAAAGACACGCAATGCACAACTTTGTAAACTAATTCACATACGGTTCGCCAGTTCAATTATTATAAAAGGAAAACTGAAATGTGATATATATGAATTGTACAGCACAGGAACAATTTTCCATCGAAAGAACAGAAATGCAAAGCACAACTCTTTAAATTAATTCACATACGTGTGGCCAGTTCAATTATTATAACAGGAAAACTGAAAAGTGATATATCACACTGTTAGCACAGATACAAGTTTCAAACAGAAGAACAGAAACGCAAAGCACTACTTTGTAAACTAAATCACATGTGAGTCGCTTGCTCAATTAGGAATACAGGAAAACTTAAAAGCGATATATCGAAATGTAAGGCAAGGAAACAAGTTTTCTTCTAAAGAACAGAAACGCAAAGCACAATTTTGTAAACTAATTCACATTTGTGTCGCCTGTTCGATTATTATAACAGGAAAACTGAAAAGTGATATAACCCTAATCCTAACCATAAGACCCTAACCATAACACTAACCCTAACCCTAACCCCAAACCGTAACCCTAACTCTAACTCTAACCCTATGCTAACCCTAACACTAACCCTAACCCTAACCCTAACCCTAACCGTAACCCTAACTTGTTCCTAACAGGAACAATTTTCCAACGAAAGAAAATAAACACAAAGCACTACTTTGTAAACTAAATCACATGTGTGCCACTCGCTCAATTAGGAATACAGGAAAAATTAAAAATGATATATATCACACTGTACAGCACAGGAACAAGTTTCCATTGAAAGAACAGAAATGCAAAGCACAACTTTGTAAACTAATTCACATACGTGTTGCCCGTTCATTTATTATAACAGGAAAACTGAAAAGTGATATAAAACACTGTACAGCACAGAAACAAGTTTCCAACAGAAGAACAGAAACGGAAAGCACTACTTTGTAAACTAAATCACATATATGTCGCTCCTTCAATTAGGAATACAGGAAAACTGAAAAGTGATATATCACAATGTACGGCAAAGTAACAAGTTTTCATCGAAAGAAGAGAAACCAAAGCACAACTTTGTAAACTAATTCACATTCGTGTTGCCTGTTCAATTATTATAACAGGAAAACTGAAAAGTTATATGACCCTAAACCTAACCCTAAGCCCCTAACCCTAAACCTAACCCTAACCCTAACACAAACCTTAGCCCTAACCCCTAAACCTAAACCTAACCCTAACCCTAACCCTAACCCTACCCTAACCCTAACCCTAACCCTAACCCTAACCCTCACCCTAACTTGTTCTGAACAGGAACAAGTTTCCAACGAAAGAACATAAACTCAAAGCACTACTTTGTAAACTAAATCACATGTGTGCCACTCAATCAATTAGGAATACAGGAAAACTGAAAAGTGATATATCGTACTGTACAGCCCAGAAACAAGTTTCCAACAGAAGAGCAGAAAAGCAAAGCACTACTTTTAAACGGAATTACATGTGTTTCGCTATCTCTATTAGGAAGAGAGGAAAACGTAAAGGTTTTATCTCACACTGTACGGCACAGAAACAAGTTTCCATCGAAAGAGCAGAAACGCAAAGCACAACTTTTTCAACTAATTCACATACGTGTCGCCCGTTCCATTATTATAACAGGAAAACGGCAAAATTATATATCATGCTGCACAGCACAGAAACAAGTTTCCAACAGAAGAACAGAAACGCAAAGCACTACACTTTAAACTAAATCACATGTGTGTCTCTCAAAAATTAGGAATAGAGGAAAACTGAAAAGTGATATATCGCATTGTACAGCACAGGTACAAGTTTCGAATGAAAGAACAAGAAAGCAAAGCACTACTTTTAAACGGAATCACATGTGTATCAATCGCTCAATTAGGAAGACAGGAAATCTGAAAAGCGATATATCGAAATGTAAGGCAAACAAACAAGTTTTCATCGAAAAGAACAGAAACGCAAAGCACAACTTTGTAAACTAATTCACATTCGTGCTGCCTGTTCAATTATTATAACAGGAAAACTGAAAAGTGATATAACCCTAACCCTAACTCCCTAACACTAAACCTAACGATAACCCAAAAGGCTAACCCTAACCATAACCCTAACCCTATCCCTAACCCAAAAACCTAACCCTACACTAACCCTAACCCTAACCTTAACAATTACGCAACTTTGTAAACTTATTCACATTCGTGTCGCCTGTTCAATTATTATAACAAGAAAACTGAAAAGTGATATAACCCTAACCCTAACCATAAGCCCCTAACACTAACCCTAATCCTAACCCCTAACCCTAACACTATCCCTAAACTTAACCCTACCCTAACCCTAAAACTAACCCTAACTTGTTACTAACATGAAAAATTTTCCAACAAAAGAAAATAAACACAAACTACTACTTTGTAAACTAAATCACATTTGTGCCACTCGCTCAATTAGGAATACAGGAAAACTGAAAAGCGATAAAACCCTAACCCTAACCCTAAGACCCTAACCCTAACCCTAACCCTAACCCTAAAACTAACCCTAACCCTAACCCTAACCTTTCCCTAACCCTAAGCCTAACCCTAACCCTACCCTAACTTGTTCCTAACATACCAGTTTCCCCCGAAAGAACATAAAAGCAAAGCACTACTTTGTAAACTAAATCACATGCGTGCCACTCGCTCAATTAGGAATACAGGAAAACTGAAAAGTGATATAACACACTGTACAGCACAGGAACAAGTTCAAACGAAAAAACAAATGCACTACTTTTAAAAGGAATCACATGTGTGTCAATCGCTCAATTAGGAATAGAGGAAAACTGAAAAGTGTTATCTCACACTGTATGGCACAGAAAGAAGTTTCCATCGAAAGAACAGAAAAACAAAGCACAAGTTTGTAAACTAATTCACATACATGATACCCGTTCAATTATTATAACAGGAAAACTGAAAAGTGATATATCGCACTAACCCTAACCTTAACCCCTAACCCTAACCCTAACCCGAACCCTAACCCTAACCTAACCCTAACCCTTATCCTAACCCCAACCCTAACCCTAACCCTAACTTGTTCCTAACAAGAACAAGTTTCCAATGAAAGAACATAAATGCAAAGCACTACTTTGTAAACTAAATCACATGTGTGCAACTTGCTCAATTAGGAATACAGGAAACCTGAAAAGTGATATAACGCACTGTACAGCACAGGAACAAGTTTCGACCTAAAGTACAGAAAAACAAAGCACTACCTTTAAACGGAATCACATGTGTGTCGCTCGCTCAATTAGGAATACAGGAAAACTGAAAAGTGTTACCTCGCACTGTAAGGCACAGAAAGAAGTTTCCATCGAAAGAACAGAAATGCAAAGCACAACTTTGTAAACTAATTCACATACGTGTCGTCCATTCAATTATGATAACAGGTAAAATGAAAAGTGATACATCACACTGTACAGCACAGAAACAAGTTTCCAAAAGAAGAACAGAAACGCAAAGCACAACTTTGTAAACTAATTCACATTCATGTTGCCTGTTCAATTATTATAACAGGAAAACTGAAAAGTGATATAACCCTAACCCTAAGCCCCTAACCCTAACACTAACCCTAAACTCAACCCCTAACCCTTACCCTAACCCTAACCCTATCCCTACCCTAACCCTAACCCTAGCCCTAACCCTAACCCTAACCCTAACCCTAATCCTAACTTGTTCCTAACTGGAACAAGTTTCCAACAAATGAAAATAAACGCAAAGCACTACTTTGTAAAGTACATCACATGTGTGCCACTCGCTCAATTAGGAATACCAGAAAACTGAAAAGCGATATATAGAAATGTAAGGCAAAGAAACAAGTTTTCATCGAAAGAACAGTAACGCAAAGCACAAGCTTGTAAACTAATTCACATTCGTGTTGCCTGTTCAATTATTATAACAGGAAAACTGAAAAGTGATATAACCCTATCCCTAACCCTAAGCCCCTAACCCTATCACTAACCCTAACCTTAACCATTAATCCTAACCCTAACCCTAACACTAACCCTACCCTAACCCTAACCCTAATCCTAACACTAACCCTAACCCTAACTTGTTCCTAACAGGAACAAGTTTCCAACGAAAGAAAATAAACACAAAGCACTACTTTGTAAAGTACATCACATGTGTGCCACTCCCTCAATTAGGAATACAGGAAAACTGAAAAGCAATATATATCGAAATGTACAGCAAAGAAACAAGTTTTCATCGAAAGAACAGAAATGCAAAGCACAACTTTTTAAACTAATTCACATTTGTGTCGCCTGTTCAATTATTATAACAGGAAAACTGAAAAGTGATATAACCCTAACCCTAACCCTAATACCCTAACCCTGACCCTAAACCTAACCCTAACCCTAACCCCTAACCTAACCCTAACCCTAACCCTAACCCTAACCGTACCCCTAACTTGTTCCTAACATTAACAAGTTTCCAACGAAAGAACATAAACGCAAAGCACTACTTTGTAAACTAAATCACATGTGTGCCACTTGATCAATTAGGAATACAGGAAAACTGAAAAGTGGTATAATGCACTCACTGTGCTGCACAGGAACAAGTTTCGAACAAAAGAACAGAAAAACAAAGCACTACTTTTAAATGGAATCACATGTGTTTAGCTCGCTCAATTAGGAATACAGGAAAACTGAAAAGTGATATATCGAAATGTAGGGCAAATAAACAAATTTTCATCGAAAGAACAGAAATGCAAAGCACAGCTTTATAAACTAATTCACATACGTGTCGACCGTTCATTTAATATAACAGGAAAACTGAAAAGTGATATATCACACTGTACAGCACAGAAACAAGTTTCTAACAGAAGAACAGAAATGCAAAGCACTGAAAGACTCCCGATGGGTGTCTTCCGTCAGGGAGACCCCCTCCCAAGGATCAATGAGACCAGATGTTCGGCTTCAAACAGCAAGAGGCTTTATTTTGATACACGGGTACCTGGGGCGACAAAGTCTCTCGGAAGACTTGCGCCCCCCCTGAGTGGAAAGCTGGGCTTTTTATAGGGTCTCAGAGCAAAAGCGCAGGTACAGAAGCAAGAAGCATAGTTACAGGGAGCTGATTGGTACATTTAAATGAGACCACAGCTTGAGTCACAGTTTGGCAGGGACACCATGATATCAGGAACTGGGTGGTCGGAAAGGTCATGATGGCTCTCAATCTTGGGACCGCCACCTGTTGTTTGTCTTAGGGCTCCTATCTCAGCTGGAACAGTCTCACTATTTGTCTTAGGGCCCCTATCTCAGCTGGAACAGTCTCACAAACTTCTCATATGCGTGGTCAGCACAAATTGATTTTTGGCTCAACTGGGGCAGCCTGACCGCGGATATCCCCAGCAGCTGGGTCTCTTCAGCTAGTTCCCTCCCTAGCCCACAGAGTTTCTCAAAACAGTGGTATCCTTCAGAGTTTCTCAAAACAGTGCTGTACAAAATGACATTAACTATTAGCTGCTTCTAACTTTTGGTGAGGCGGGGGTCTTTCAGCACTACTTTGTAAACTAAATCACATGTGTGTCTCTCGCTCAATTAGGAATACAGAAAACTGAAAAGCGATATATCGAAATGTATGGCAAAGAAACAAGTTTTCATCGAAAGAACAGAAACGCAAAGCACAACTTTGTAAACTAATTCACATTCGTTTCGCCTCTTCAATTATTATAACAGGAAGACTGAAAAGTGATATAACCCTAACCCTAACCCTAAGCACCTAACCCTAACCCTAACCCTAACCCTAATCCTAACCCGTAACCCTAACCCTAACCCTAACCCTACCCTAACTCTAAGCCTAACCCTAACCCTAACCCTAACTTGTTCCTAACAGGAACAAGTTTCCAGCGAAAGAACATAAACGAAAAGCACTATTTTGTACACTAAATCACATGTGTGCCACTCGCTCAATTAGGAATACAGGAAAACTGAAAAGTGATATAACACACTGTACAGCACAGGAAAAAGTTTCGAATGAAAGAACACAAAAACAAAGCACTACTTTTTTTTTTTTTTTTTTTTAACTTGATGTTTTGTTTTATTTATTTATTTTTTAAATGCAGTTTATTCAGGAACCTTGAACAATCATCTGACCCTGGGGAAAGCCAGCCCTCAGCTTAAATAGCCTCTGGGTAGCCAGCCCAGGCATGCCACGTGGGCAATGCAGATAGGTCCACATACATGGAAGCAAGCCAGATCCTCAGCCTTAGCCAAATGTGGAGTTGTTTGTGACAGAGAGCACTCACCATGGGGAAGGTGGAAGGCGGAAACCAGCTCCATCTTTCAGGCGCGGCATTACGCAGCTCTCTACAATTCCCCCTTTTTGTTTTGGACGCATCAGGAAAGAGTAGAGGTCTGATCTCTGATATTAGAAATAAATTGGGACTTTGTACTGATGTTCATTTAGGTGTCATCCACCCAAAGAGCATCAGACCTGTCCGATACCTTTTTCTCAGAGGCGGGACCTGGGGCATCAACCCGCATGCAATCAGACATGCTCTTCTCTGGGTCCAAGGCTGCTGACCCTGAGTGCAGTGCTTAGCCTCGCATCCTGAGCGTAACATTTTGGCTTTTTATGGTAGCCAACCATGCTTGAGGAGAATGTCCTGCTTCAATGGCTGTAAAGGCCTGAATGGTCATGGCTGCATTACGCTGTTGTGAGACTCTAATCTTGCATATATACCACAGGCAAACCAAGGTGACCAACACCAGAAGGCCTGCTAACGCTCCCATGCCTGCCCATTCCTTCAGATGATTCATGGCTGCAGCAATCCATGATGATAATCCTGTGGGTAGTCCTGTGTCCACTCTGGTAGAATTTACCATGACAATGGCCACTCTCAGCTGGTCCATCGTAGTATCGAATTCTCCAGTCCAATTACCAAAAATATAGCTTGACAATTGTTTAGACAGATTTGCAGCACAGGGAAAATTCTCATGTTGTATGCTAGTGACACAAAGTCCAGCATACTTTCATTGACAGCCAAGTTGAGCGATTTGCCATAGGGTATCAATTTGCTCCTGCACGAGGTCAAACCTCTGATTGAACACCATCAAACTTCCTTTTAGTTGAGCATTAATTCCTTTTTGTACATCTAAGGCATGAGCTACCTTGGCTAAAAGGTTATTCAGGGTCTGAGCAGTCTGCCCAGTATGACTCATGGCTAATGCCGTGGTGGTAGCTCCAACAGCCGCCAATGAGATGGCAGTAACAAGGGCAGCTGTAATTCCAAGATCCCTTTTCTTTCTGAAGAGAGTCATAGCGTGAGGGCATCAACGGGCACAGGCACCCATCGAGGCATGTGAGTAACCAGCTAGTAAATTTACTAGCATTACAGCATTGGGCAAAAAAGCAAGTATCATTACTACAATTACTTGGCTCTATCTGGCTAATAATGAATAAAAATGGGGGATGTAAACAAACAGGTGTGGGCTTATAGGAAATATTATGAGAAGCCTTAACCCCCTCGTTGGAACATCCTGCATTGGTTCTAGAACTAGCAGTGGTGGTGTCCGAGGTCTGAGTAGGTTCAGGAGACCATTGCCCCCAGGGGCGAGATGTGCTCCATGTAAATTGAGTAACTCCATGTTTTCCTCCACTTTTGAAAGTCATTTAAGGTTCTTATATTATTATTTTTTCCCTTTTTTTAAAATTTTTCATCAATTACACTTTATTCACTCTGCATCACCCCATAAGCCCCTCCCTCCCCTCCCAAACCCATCCTCCCTCCTCCCTCTGCATGCATGCCACTCCCCAAGTCCACTGATAGGGGAGGTTCTCCTCTCCTTTCTGATCTTACTCCATCAGTTCACATCAAATGTGGCTGCATTGTCCTCTACTATGGCCTGGTAAGGTTGCTCCCCCTCAGGAGGAGTTGACTAAAGAGCAGGCCAGTCAGTTCATGTCAGAGGCAGCCCCTCTTCTCATTACTATGTAACCCAATTGGACTCTGAACTGCCCTGGGCTACATCTGTGCAGGGGTTCTGGGTTATCTCTATGAATAGTCCTTGGTTGGAGTATGAGTCTCTGGGAAGTTCCCTGTATTCAAATTTTCTTGTTCTGTTGCTCTCCTTGTGGAGACCCTGTCCTCTCCAGCTCTTGCTCTTTCCCAGTTCTTACATAAAATTCCATTCACTCTGCCCAACAGTTGCCCATCAGGCTTAGCTTCTGCTTTGATAGTCTGTAGGGCAGAGGCTTTCAGAGACCCTCTGTGGTAGGTTCCTAGGTTGTTTCCTGTTTTCTTCTTCTTCTGATGTCCATCCTCTTTGCCTTTCCAGATGGGGATTAGACATTTTAGTTGGGGTCCTCTCTCTTACTTAGTTTCTTTAGATGCACAAGTTTTAGTGGGTTTGTCCTATGTTGTATGTCTATATGAGTGAGTATATACCACGTGTGTCTTTTTGCTTCTGGGACAACTCACTCAGGATGATCCTTTCCAGATCCCACCATTTACCTGCAAATTTCATGATTTCCTTATTTTTCATTGCCGAGTAATATTCCATTGTGTAGATGTACCACATTTTCTGCATCCATTCTTCAGTTGAGGGGCATCTGGGTTGTTTCCAGCTTCTGGCTATTACAATTAAAGCTGCTACGAACATGGTTGAGCAAATTTCCTTTTTGTGTGCTTGAGCCTCTTTTGGATATATGCCTAGGAGTGGTATGGCTGGATCTTGGGGAAGCACTATTCCTAGTTGTCTGAGAAAACGCCAGATTGATTTCCAGAGTGGTTGTACCAGTTTACATTCCCACCAGCAGTGGAGAAGGGTTCCTCTTTCTCCACAACCTCTCTAGCATGTGTTGTCACTTGAGTTTTTGATCTTGTCCATTCTCATGGGTGTAAGGTGAAATCTCAGGGTTGTTTTGATTTGCATTTCCGTAATGGCTAGTGAGGTTGAGCATTTCTTTAAGTGCTTCTCTGCCATTCGGTATTCCTCTACAGAGAATTCTCTGTTTAGCTCTGTTCCCCATTTTTTAAGTGGATTACTTGGTTTGCTGCTTTTCATCTTCTTTAGTTCTTTATATATACTTGATATGAGTCCTCTGTCAGATAAAGGGTTGGTGAAGATTCTTTCCCAATCTGTAGGAGGTCGCTTTGTTTTGATGACGGTGTCCTTTGCTTTGCAGAAGCTTTTCAGTTTCATGAGGTCCCATTTATTGATTGTTGCTCTTAGAGCCTGTGCTGTTGGAGTTCTGTTCAGGAAGTTTTCCCCTGTACCAATGAGTTCTAGGGTATTCCCTACTTTTTTTTCAAGCCGATTTAATGTGTCTGGTTTTATGTTGAGGTCTTTGATCCACTTAGTCTTCAGTTTTGTGCAGGGTGATAAGTATGGATCTATTTTCATTTTTCTACATGTAGACATCCAGGTGGACCAGCACCATTTGTTGAAGATGCTATCTTTTTTCCATTGTATGATTTTGGCATCTTTGTCAAATAACAGGTGTCCATAAGTGTGTGGGTTTATTTCTGGGTCCTCTGTTCGGTTCCATTGATCCATCATTCTGTTTCTATGCCAGTACCATGCAGTTTTTAAAACTGTTGCTCTATAGTACAACTTAAGATCATGGATGGAGATACCTCTGGAAGATCTTTTAATGTAGAGGATTGTTTTAGCAATTCTGGGTTTCTTGTTATTCCATATGAAGTTGAGAATTTTTCTTTCCAAGTCTGTAAAGAATTGTGTTGGTAATTTGATGGGCATTGCATTGAATCTGTAGATTGCTTTTGGTAAGATGGCCATTTTTACTATGTTAATCCTACCAAGCCATGAGCATGGGAGATCTTTCCATCTTCTCATATCTTCTTCTAGTTCTTTCTTCAGAGATTTGAAATTTTTTTCATACAAGTCTTTGACTTCCTTGGTTAGGGTTACTCCATGAGTACCGTATGTCATTTGTGGCTATTGTGAAGGGCGTTGTTTCCCTAATTTCTTTCTCAGCCCTTTTGTCTTTTGTATACAGGAGTGCTACTGATTTTTTTTTGAGTTAATTTTGTATCCGGCCACTTTGCTGAAGGTGTTTATCAGCTGTAGGAGTTCCCTGGTAGAGTTTTTGGGGTCACTCACGTATACTATCATATCATCTGCAAATAGTGATAATTTGACTTCTTCCTTTCCAATTTGTATCCCCTTGATCTCCTTCAACTGTCTTATTGCTCTAGCAAGGACTTCTAGAACTATATTGAAGAGATATGGAGAGAGTGGGCAGCCTTGTCTTGTCCTTGATTTCAGTGGGATTGTTTTAAGTTTCTCTCCGTTCAGTTTGATGTTGGCTATAGGTTTGCTGTATATCGCCTTTACTATGTTTAGATATGTGCCTTGTATCCCTGATCTCTCCAATACTTTAAACATGAATGGATGTTGGATTTTGTCAAAGGCTTTTTCAGCATCTAGGGAGATTATCATGTTTTTTTTTTTTTTCAATTTGTTAATATGGTGGATCACATTGATGGATTTCTGTATATTGAACCATCCCTGCATACCTGGGATGAAGCCTACTTGGTCATGGTGGATGATATCTTTGATGTGTTCTTGTATTCGGTTTGCGAGTATTTTGTTGAGTATTTTTGCATCAATGTTCATAAGGGAGATTGGCCGGAAATTCTCTTTCTTTGTTGAGTCTTTGTGAGATTTAGGTACCAAGGTGACTGTGGCTTCATAGAATGAGTTTGGTAATGCTCCTTCTGTTTCTATTTTGTGGAATAGTTTGAAGAGAGTTGCTGTTAGCTCTTCTTTGAATGTTTGGTAGAATTCTGCGCTGAAACCATCAAGGTCCTGGGCTTTTTTGGATGGGAGACTTTCGATGACTGCTTCTATTTCCTTGGGGGATATAGGACTATTTAATTGATTTACCTGGTCCTGATTTAGCTTTGGTAAGTGGAATCGATCAAGAAAATTGTCCATTTCATTTAAATTTTCAAATTTTGTTCCGTATAGACTTTTGAAGTAAGTCCTAATGATTGCTTAGATTTCCTCAGTGTCTGTAGTTATGTCCCCCTTTTCATTTCTGATTTTGTTGATTTGGATGGTGTCTCACTGCCTTTTAGTTAGCTTGGCTAAAGGTTTGTCTATCTTGTTGATTTTCTCAAAGAACCAGCTCTTGGTTTCATTAATTCTTTGAATTGTTTTATTTGTTTCTAATTGATTGATTTCAGCTCGGAGTTTGATTATTTCCAGCCGTCTGCTCCTTCTTGGTGTGTCTGCTTCTTCTTTTACTAGGGTTTTTAAGTGAGCCATTAAGTTGCTTGAATGCACTGTCTCAAATTTCTTCTTGAAGGCACTTAGTGCTATGAACTTTCCTCTTAGCACTGCTTTCATTGTGTCCCAAAAGTTTGGGTATGTTGTGTCTTCATTTTAATTGAGTTCTAGGAAGATTTTAATTTCTTTCTTTATTTCTTCCCTGACCCAGCTGTCTTTTAGTAGCAAGTTGTTCAGTTTCCATGTATGTGTAGGCTTTTTGCTATTTCTGTTGTTACTGAGGTCCAGCTTTATTCCATGGTGATCCGACAGGATACAAAGGATTATTTCAATCTTCCTGTATTTGTTGAGGCTTGCTTTGTGACCAACTATGTGGTCTATTTTGGGGAAGGTTCCATGAGGTGCTGAGAAGAAGGTAAATTCTTTTGTGTTTGGGTGTAGGGTTCTGTAAATATCTGTTAGGTCCATTTGGTTCATTACCTCTGTTAGAGATATTGTTTCTTTGTTTAATTTCTGTTTTGTTGACCTGTCCTTTGTTGAGAGTGGGGTGTTGAAGTCTCCTACTATTAGTGTGTGGGGAGCTATATGTGGTTTAAGTTTTGTCAATGTTTCTTTCACAAATGTGGGTGCCCTTGTATTTGGGGCATAGATGTTCAGGATTGTGATGTCTTCTTGGTGGAATTTTCCCTTGATGAGTATGAAGTGTCCTTCCCCATCTCTTTTGATTAATTTTGGTTGAAAGACTATTTTATCAGATATTAGAATGGCTACTCCTGCTTGCTTCTTGGGTCCATTTGCTTGAAAAGCCGTCTTCCATCCCTTTACCCTCAGGTAATGTCTATCTTTGTGTCTTAGGTGTGTTTCTTGTATACAACAGATTGCTGGGTTTTGTTTACACATCCATTCTGTTAGTCTGTGTCTTTTTATTGGAGAATTCAGTCCATTGATATTGAGAGAGAGTAATGACCAGTGGCTGTTAAATCCTTTGACTTTGATGTTGGCTGTGGTCATACGGTTGTGTGTGTGGTTGCTTTTTGTTTTACTGAAGTGAGGTTATTTATTTCCTGTGTTTTCTTGAATGTAGCTAGCTTTCTTGGGTTGTGAGTACTGCTGTGGTGTGTCGGAGCACTCAGTTCTGTCTGTTTGCAATCTGCATTCTGCTAGACTTTCCCTATATGACCACAGCAGCACTGTTTCTTCCTTCTCTGTGGGGTCCTCTCCAGAAAGGGGTTCCCAGTCCCTGTTGTACTAGGACGCACAGCTTGTCTGTACCGCTGAGCTGAGCGCGAAGCTCTCTGTGCGTGGCAGGAGCTCGGCTATGATGGCGGCAGAGACTTTCCGGGGAGAGACTGGGTGACCTGCGATCAGACCTGCAACCCTGCTTCCCTGAGGGGACCCCCGCGACTGGGACTCCCAGTCTCAGGTACCCTTGTGCCCACGGATCAGCCTGGGGAAGTAGCAGGGACCCGCCCGCTTGCGGCTCCAGCCCGGAGACCCAAAGCCCGTGTTACCAGGGATTTCTTCCGGGTTCTGGCTGTGCAGCCAAGAGTGGACCCGACTGATTCCCATGCGTGGGAGCCTCCCCTCAACTGGGAAACACGATCAATGTAGTTTCAGGGCCCTGAGTTCAGTCTCCTGGTCTCTGCCCGGATAGTGCTGTCTTGCTGCTCAGAAGCGCTGTTTTCCCGGCGCCACCATCTTGGCTCCAAAGCACTACTTTTAAACGGAATCACATGTGTGTCGCTCGCTCAATTAGAAATACAGGAAAACTGAAAAGTGTTATCTCGCACTGTACGGCACAGAAACAAGTTTCCATCGAAAAAAGAGAAATGCAAAGCACAACTTGTAAACTAATTCACATAAGTGATGCCCGTTAAATTATTATAACAGGAAAACTGAAAAGTGATATATCGAACTGTACAGCACAGCAACAAGTTTCCATCGAAAGAAAAGAAACGCAAAGCAAAACTTTGTAAACTAATTCACATATGTGTCGCCCATTCAATTATTATAACAGGAAAACTGAAAAGTGATACATCACACTGTACAGCACAGAAACAAGTTTCCAAAAGAAGAACAAAAACGCAAAGAACTACTTTGTAAACTAAATCACATGTGTGTTGCTCGCTCAATTAGGAATACAGGAAAACTGAAAAGCGATATATCGAAATGTAGAGCAAAGAAACAAGTTTTCATCGAAAGAACAGAAATGCAAAGCACAACTTTGCAAACTAATTCACATTCGTGTCACCTGTTCAATTATTATAACAGGAAAACTGAAAAGGGATTTAACCCTAACCCTAACCTTCAGCCCCTAACCCTAACCCTAACCCTAACCCTAACCCTACCCCTAACCTCTAACCCTAACCCTAACCCTAAGCCTAACCCTAAGCCTAACCCTACCCTAAACCTAACCCAGACCCTAAACCTAACCCTAAATTGTTCCTAGGAACAAGTTTCCAACGAGAGAACATAAACGCAAAGCACTACTTTGTAAACTAAATCACATGTGTGCCACTCGATCAATTAGGAATAGAGGAAAACTGAAAAGTGATATAACGCACTGTACTGCACAGGAAAAAGTTTCGAACCAAAGAACAGAAAAGCAAAGCACTACTTTTAAACGGAATCACATGTGTTTCGCTCGCTCAATTAGGAAAACAGGAAAACTGAACAGTGTTATCTCGCACTGTACGGCACAGAAACAAGTTTCCATCGAAAGAACAGAAACACAAAGCACAGCTTTGTAAACTAATTCATATACGTGTCGCCCGTTCAATTATTATAACAGGAAAACTGAAAAGTGATATATCGAACTGTACAGCACAGGAACAAGTTTATATCGAAAGAACAGAAACGCAAAGCAAAACTTTGTAAACTAATTCAGATACGTGTCGCCCGTTCAATTATTATAACAGGAAAACTGAAAAGTGATATATCACACTGTACAGCACAGAAACAAGTTTCCAACAGAAGAAAAGAAATGCAAAGCACTACTTTGTAAACTAAATCACATGTGTGTCGCTCGCTCAATTAAGAATACAAGAAAACTGAAAAGCGATATATCGAAATGTACAGCAAAAAAACAAGTTTTCATCGAAAGAACAGAAAGGCAAAGCACAACTTTGTAAACTAATTCACATTCGTGTCGCCTGTTCAATTATTATAACAGGAAAACTGAAAAGGGATTTAACCCTAACCCTAACCTAAGCCCCTAACCCTAACCCTAACCCTAACCTCTAACCCTAACCCTAACCCTAACCCTACCCCTAACCTAAACTAACCCTAACCCTAACCCTAACCCTAAGCCCCTAACCCTAAGCCTAAACCTAACCCTAACCCTAACACTAACCCTACCCTAACTCTAAGCCAAAGCCTAAGCCTAACCCTAACCCTAACCCTAACCCTAACCCTAACTTGTTCCTAACAGGAACAAGTTTCCAGCGAAAGAACATAAACGCAAAGCACTACTTTGTAAACTAAATCACATGTGTGCCACTCGCTCAATTAGGAAAACAGGAAAAATTAAAAGTGATATAATGCACTGTACAGCACAGGAACAAGTTTCGAAGGAAAGAACAGAAAAACAAAGCACTACTTTTAAACGGAATCAAATGTGTTTCGCTCACTCAATTAGGAATATAGGAAAACTGAAAAGTGATATATCGAAATGTATGGCAAAGAAACAAGTTTTCATCGAAAGAACAGAAAGGCAAAGCACAACTTTGTAAACTCATTCACATTCGTGTCGCCTGTTCAATTATTATAACAGGAAGACTGAAAAGTGATATTACCCTAACCCTAACCCTAACCTCTAACCCTAACCCTAACCCTAACCCTAACCCCCTAACCCTAACACTACCCTAACCCTAACCATAACCCTAACCCTAACTTGTTCCTACCAGGAAGAAGTTTCCAAAGAAAGAACATAAACGCAAAGCACTACTTTGTAAACTAAACACATGTGTGCCACTCGCTCAATTAGGAATTCAGGAAAACTGAAAAGTGATATCTCCCACTGTAGTGCACAGAAACAAGTTTCCAAGAAAAGAACAGAAAGGCAAAGCAAAACTTTGGAAACTAAATCACATGTGTATCGCCCTTTCAATTATGAATACAGGAAAACTGAAAAGTGATATCTTGCACTGTAGGTCACAGAAAAAAATTTCAAAGGAAAGAACAGAAATGTAAAGCACAACTTTGTAAACTAATTACCATGTGTGTTGCCTGCACAATTAGGAATACAGGAAAACTGAAAAGTGATATTTCCCACTGTAGTGCACAGAAACAAGTTTCCAACAAAAGAACAGAAAGGCAAAGCACAACTTTGGAAACTTAATCACATGTATGTCCCATGTTCAATTAGGAATACAGGAAAACTGAAAAGTGATATCTTGCACTGTACCTCACAGGAACAAGTTTCCAAGGAAAGAAAAGAAATGTAAAGCACAACTTTTCAAGCTAAGTAACATGTGTGTCGCCTGCACAATTAGGAATACAGGAAAACTGAAATGTGATATCTCCCACTTTAGAGCATAGAAAGTAATTTCCAATGAAAGAACTGAAACGCAAAGCACAACTTTTGAAACTAAATCACATGTGTGTCCCCCATTCAATTAGGAATACAGGCAAACTGAAAAATGATATCTTCTCTTTTAGAGCACAGAAAGAAGTTTCCAATGAAAGAACAGAAATGCAAAGCACAAATTTGGAAACTAAATCACATGTGTGTCGCCCATTCAATTAGGAATACAGGAAAACTGAAAAGTGATATCTCCCACTGTAGTGCACAGAAACAAGTTTCCAACAAAAGAACATAAAGGCAAAACACAACTTTGTTTACTACATAACATTTGTGTTGCCCCCTCAATTAGGCAAACAGGAAATCTGAAGAGTGATAAATCCCACTTTACAGCACAGAAAGCAGTTTCCAATGAAAGAACAGAAAGGCAAAGCACAACTTTCTAAACTAAATCACATGTGGGTTTCCCATTCAATTAGGAATACAGGAAAAATGAAAAGTGATATCTCGCACTATAACTAACAGAAACAAGTTTGCAACGAAAGAACAGAAATGTAAAGCACAACTTTTCAAGCTAAGTAACATGTGTGTCGTCTGCATAATTAGGAACACAGGAAAACTGAAAAGTGATATCTTCCATTTTAAAGCACAGAAAGAAGATTCCCATGAAAGAACAGAAAGGAAAAGCACAACTATGGAAACTAAATCACATGTGTGTCGCCCATTCAGTTAGGAATACAGGAAAACTGAGAAGTGATATCTCCCACTGTAGTGCACAGAAACAAGTTTCCAACAAAAGAATAGAAAGGCAAAGCACATCTTTGGAAACTAAATCACATGTGTGTCGCATGTTTAATTAGGAATACAGGAAAACTGAAAAGTGATATCTCACACTGTACATCACAGAAACAAGTTTTCAACGAAAGAACAGAAATGTAAAGCACAACTTTTTAAACTAAGTAACATGTGTGAAGCCTGCACAATTAGGAATACAGGAAAACTGAAAAGTGATATAACTCACTGTACAGGAACAAGTTTCGAACAAAAGAGCGGAAAAGCAAAGCACTACTTTTAAACGGAATCACATGTGTGTAGCTCGCTCAATTAGGAATACAAGAAAACTGAAAAGTGTTATCTCGCACTGTACAGCACAGGAACAAGTTTCCATCGAAAGAACAGTAACGCAAAGCACAACTTTGTAAACTAATTCACATACGTGTCGCCCTTTCAATTATAACAGGAAAACTGAAAAGTGATATATCGAAATGTACAGCACAGGAACAAGTTTCCATTGAAAGAACAGAAATGCAAAGGACAACTTTGTAAACTAATTATCATACGTGTCTCCCGTTCAATTATTACAACAGGAAAACTGAAACGTGATATATCACACTGTACAGCACAGAAACAAGTTTCCAGTAGAAGAACAGAAATGCAAAGCACAACTTTGTATACTAATTCAAATACCTGTCACCGGTTTAATTATTATAACAGGAAAGCTGAAAAGTGATATATCGAACTTTACAGCAAAGAAAAAAGTTTTCATCGAAAGAACAGACACAAAGCACAATTTTGAAACTAATTCACATACGTGTCGCTTGTTCATTTATTATAACAGGAAAAGTGAAAAGTGATATAACCCTAACCCTAACGCTAAACTTAACCCTAAACCCCTAACACGACCCCTAACCCTAACCCTAACCCCTAACCCTATCCCTTACCCTACCCTAACCCTAACCATAACCCTAACCCTAACCCTAACCCTAACCCTAACCCTAACGCTAAATTGTTCCTAATAGGAACAAGTTTCCAACGAAAGATCATAAACGCAAAGCAATACATTGTAAACTAACTCACATGTGTGTCACTCGCTCAATTAGGAATACAGGAAAACTGGAAAGTGATATATCACACTGTACAACATAGGAATAAGTTTCGAACGAAAGAACAGAAAAGCAAAGCACTACTTTTAAACGGAATCACATGTGTGTCGCTTGCTCAATTAGGAATACAGGAAAACTGAAAAGTGTTATTTCGCACTGTAAGGCACAGAAACAAGTTTCCATCAAAAGAACAGAAACGCAAAGCACAACTATGTAAAATAATTCACATACGTGCCGCCCATTTAATTATTATAAGAGGAAAACTGAAAAGTGATATATCACACTGTACAGTACAGAAAAAAGTATCGAGCAAAAGATCAGAAACGCAAAGCAGTACTTTGTAAATGAATTCACATGTGTGTCGCTCCCTCAATTAGGAATACAGGAAAACTGAAAATTGATATATCGCACTGTACAACACAGGAACAAGTTTTGAACACAAGAAGAGAAAAGCAAAGCACTACTTTTAAACGGAATCACATGTGTGTCGCTCACTCAATTAGGAATACAGGAAAACTGAAAAGTGTTATCTCGCACTGTACGGCACAGAAACAAGTTTCCATGGAAAGAAGAGAAACGCAAAGCACAACTTTGTAAACTAATTCACATATGTGTCGACCGTTCAATTATTATAACAGAAAACCTGAAAAGTGATATATCGAACTGTACAGCACAGGAACAAGTTTCCATCAAAAGAATAGAAACGCAAAGAACTACTTTGTATACTAATTCAAATACCTGTCACCCGTTCAATTATTATAACAGGAAAACTGAAAAGTGATATATAACACTGTACAGAACAGAAACAAGTTTCCATCGAAAGAACAGAAACGCAAAGCACAACTTTGTATACTGATTCACATTCGTGTAGTCTGTTCAATTATTATAACAGGAAAACTGAAAAGTGATATAACACTAACCCTAACCCTAAGCCCCTAACCATCACCCTAACCCTAACCCTAACCACTAACCCTAACCTTAACCCTAACCCTAACCCTACCCTAACACTAAGCCTAAACCTAACCCTAACCCTAACCCTAACATGTTCCTAAGAGGAAGAAGTTTCCAACGAAAGAACATAAACACAAAGCACTACTTTGTAAACTAAATCACATGTGTGCCACTCGCTCAATTAGTAATACAGGAAAAGTGGTATAATGCACTGTACAGCACAGGAACAAGTTTCAAACAAAAGAACAGAAAAGCAAAGCCCTACTTTTACACGGAATCACATCTGTGTAGCTCGCTCAATTAGGAATACAAGAAAACTGAAAAGTGTTATCTCGCACTGTACTGCACAGAAACAAGTTTCCACCGAAAGAAGAGAAACGCAAAACACAACATTGTTAACCAATTCACGTGCGTGTCGCCCGTTCAATTATTATAACAGGAAAACTGAAAAGTGCTACATCACACTGTACAGCACAGAAACAAGTTTTCAGCAGAAGAACAGAAATGCAAAGCACAACTTTGTATACTAATTCAAATACCTGTCACCCGTTCAATTATTATAACAGGAAAACTGAAAAGTGATATATCACACTGTGCAGCACAGAAACAAGTTTCCATCGAAAGAACAGAAACGCAAAGCAAAACTTTGTATACTAATTCACATTCGTGTTTCCTGTTCAATTATTATAACAGGAAAACTGAAAAGTGACATAACACTAACCCTAACCCTAAGCCCTAACCCTAACTCTAACCCTAACCCTAACCCCTAACCCTAACCTTAACCCTAACCCTAACCCTATACTAACCCTAAGCCTAAGCCTAACCCTAACCCTAACTGCCCCTAACCCTAACCCTGACCCTTCCTAAAACTATGAGCCTGACCCCGATCCTGACCCTGACCCTGACCCCTAACCCTAACCCTAACCCTAACCCTCTACCTAACCATAACCCTCTAACCCTAACCCTAACCCTAACCCTAACCTAACCCTAACACTAACCCTAACCCTAACCTCTAACCTTAACCCTAACCCTAACCCTAAGTGTAACCCTACCTAACCCTAACCCTAACCCTAACCCTAACCCTAACCCTAACGCTAAATTTTTCCTAACAGGAACAAGTTTCCAATGAAAGATCATAAACGCAAAGCAATACTTTGTAAACTAACTCACATGTGTGTCACTAGCTCAATTAGGACTACAGGAAAACTGGAAAGTGATATATCACACTCTACAACATAGGAATAAGTTTCGAACGAAAGAATAGAAAAGCAAAGCACTACTTTTAAACGGAATCACATGTATATCGCTCAATCAATTAGGAATACAGAAAAACTGAAAAGTGTTATTTCGCACTGTAAGGCACAGAAACAAGTTTCCATCGAAAGAACAGAAACGCAAAGCACAACTTTGTAAACTAATTCACATATGTGTCGCTTGTTCAATTATTTTAACAGGAAAACTGAAAGGAGATATAACCCTAACCCTAACCATAACCCTAACCCTAACCCTAACCCTAACCCCAACCCCTAACCCTAACCCTAACCCTAATCCTAACCCTAACCTGTAACCCTAACCCTACCCTAACCCTAACCTTAACCCTTACCCTAACCCTAACTTGTTCCTAACAGGAACAAGGTTCCAACTAAAGAATATAAACGCAAAGCACTAGTTTGTAAACTAAATCACATGTTTGTCATTCACTCAATTAGGAGTACAGGAAAGCTGAAAAGTGATATATCGAACTTTACAGCAAAGAAACAAGTTTTCATCGAAAGAACAGAAACACAAAGCATAACTTTGAAACTAATTCACATATGTGTCACCTGTTCAATTATTATAACAGGAAAACTGAAAAGTGATATGACCCTAACCCTAACCCTAATCCTAAATCTAACCCTAACCCTAACTTATTCCTAACAGGAACAAGTTCCCAAGAATGAACATAAACACAAAGCACTACTTTGTAAAATAAATCACTAGTGTGTCACTCGCTCAATTAGCAATACAGGAAAGCTGAAATGTGATATATCGCACTGTACATCACAGGAACAAGTTTCGTACAAAAGAAGAGAAAAGCAAAGGACTACTTTGAAACAGAATCACATGAATGTTGTTCGCTCACTTAGGAATACAGGAAAACTGAAAAGTGTTATTTTGCACTGTATGGCATGGAAACAAGTTTCCATCGAAAGAACAGAAACACCAAGCACAACTTTGTAACCTAATTCACATACGTGTCACCCGTTCAATTATTATAACAGGAAAACTGAAAAGTGATATATCGCACTTTACAGCACAGGAACAAGTTTAGAACGAAAGAAGAGAAAAGCAAAGCACTACTTTGTAAACTAAATCACATGTGTGTTGCTAGCTCAATTGGGAATACAGGAAAACTGAAAATTGTTATCTCGGGCTGTATGGCACAGAAACAAGTTTCCATTGAAAGAACAGAAACGCAAAGCACAACTTTGTAAACTAATTCACATATGTGTCGCCTGTTCAATTATTATAACAGGAATACTGAAAAGTTATATATCCCTAACCCTAACCCTAACCCCCTAACCCTAACCCTCACCCTAACCCTAACCCTAACCCTAACCCTAACCCTAACCCTAACCCTAACCCTAACCCTAACCCTAACCCCTAACCCTAACCCTCCCACCTAAGAGCACAGAAAGTAGTTCCCAATGAAAGTACAGAAACACAGCACAACATTCGAAACTAAATCACATGTGTGTCGCCCGTTCAATTAGAAATACATGAAAACTGAAAATTGATATCTCCCACTGTAGTGCACAAGTTTCCACCAAAAGAATAGAAAGGCAAAGCACAACTATGTAAATTAAATCTCATTTGTGTCGCCTGCTCAATTAGGAATACAGGAAAACTGAAAAGTTATATCTCCACGTTAGAGCAGAGGAAGAAGTTTCCAATGAAAGAACAGAAACACAAAGCACAACTTTGGAAACTAAATTACATGTGTGTCAACTGCACAATTAGGAATACAAGAAAACTGAAAAGTGATATCTCCCATTTTAGAGCACATGAAGAAGTTTCCAATTAAAGAACAGAAACGCAAAGCGCAACTTTGGAAACTAAATCACATGTGTGTCACCTGCACAATTAGGAATACAGGAAAACTAAAAAGTGATATATTGCACTGTACCTCACAGAAACAAGTTTCCAACTAAAGAACAGAAATGTTAAGCACAACATTGTATACAAAGTAACATGTGTGTCACGTGGTCAATTAGGAATACAGGAGAACTGAAAAGTGATATGTCCCACTGTAGTTCACAGAAACAAGTTTCCACAAAAAGAATAGAAATGCAAAGCACAACTTTGTAAACTAAGTATCATGTGTGTCACCCACTCAATTAGGAATATAGGAATACTGAAAAGTGATATCTTCCACTGTAGTGCACAGAAACAAGTTTCCAACAAAAGAACAGAAAGGCAAAGCACAACTATGTAAACTAAATCACATGTGTGTCAACTGCTCAATTAGGAATACAGGAATACTGAAAATTGATATCTCCCACTCTAGTACACAGAAACAAGTTTCCAACAATACAACAGAAAGGCAAAGCACAACTTTGTAAACTAAATAACATTTGTGTTCCCTGCTGATTTAGGAATACAGGAAAACTGAATAGTGATATCTCCCACTTTAGAGCACAGAAAGAAGTTTCCAATGAAAGAACAGAAACGCAAAGCACAACTTTGGTAACTAAATCACATGTGTATCGCCAGTTCAATTAGGATTACATGAAAACTGAAAAATGATATCTCGCACTGTACCTCAAAGAAACAAGTTTCCAATGAAAGAACAGAAATGTAAAGAACAACTTTGTAAACTAATTAACATGTGTGTCGCCTGTACAATTAGGAATATGGGAAAACTGAAAAGTGATATCTCCCACTTTAGAGCAAAGAAAGAAGTTTCCAATGAAAGAACAGAAAGGCAAAGCACAACTTTGGAAACTAAATCACATGTGTGTCTCCCATTGACTTAGGAATACAGGAAAACTGAAAAGTGATATCTCCCACTGTAGTGCACAGAAAGAAGTTTCCAAAAAAAGAACACAAATGTAAAGCACAATTTTGTAAACTAGGTAACATGTGTGTCGTCCATTCAATTAGGAATACAGGAAAACTAAAAAGTGATATCTCCCACTTTAGAGCACAGAAAGAAGTATCCAACGAAAATACAGAAATGTAAAACACAACTTGGTAAACTAAGTAACATGTGTGTCATCCGTTCAATTAGGAATACAGGAAAACTGAAAAGTGATATCTCCCACTTTAGAGCACAGAAAGAAGTTTCCAATGAAAGATCATAAACACAAAGCAGAGCTTTGGAAAATAAATCACATCTTTGTAGCCTGTTCATTAGGAATACAGGAAAACTGAAAAGTGATATCTCGCACTGTACCTCACAGAAACAAGTTTCCCACAAAAGAACAGAAAGGCAAAGCACAACTTTGTAAACTAAGTAACATGTGTGTCGCCTGCACAATTAGGAATACAGTAAAACTGAAAAGTTATATCTCGCACTGTACCTCACAGAAACAAGTTTCCAATGAAAGAACAGAAATGTAAAGCACAACTTTGTATGATCAGTAACATGTGTATAGCGCTCTCAATAAGAATACAGGAAAACTGAAATGTGATATCTCCACAGTAGTGCACAGAAACAAGTTTCCCACAAAAGAATAGAAAGGCAAAGGAAAACTTTGTAAACTAAATCACATTTGTGTCGCCCGTTCCATTAGGAATACAGAAAAACTGAAACGTGAGATCTCCCACTTGAGAGCACAGAAAGAAATTTCCAACGAATGTACAGAAATGTAAAGAACAACTTTGTAATCTAAGTAACATGTGTGTCGCCTGCACTATTAGGAATACAGGAAAACTGAAAAGTGATATCTCCCACGTTAGAGCAGAGAAAGAAGTTTCCAATAAAAAACAGAAACGCAAAGCACAACTTTGGAAACTAAATCACATGTGTTTCACCCGTTCAATTAGGAATACAGGAAAACTGAAAAGTGATATCTCGCATTGTACCTCACACTAACAAGTTTCCAACGAAAGAACAGAAATGTAAAGCACAACTTTGCAAACTACTTAACATGTGTGTCGCCCGCTCAATTAGGAATACAGGAAAACTAAAAAGTGATATCTCCCACTGTAGTGCACAGAAAGATGATTCCAAAAAAAGAACAGAAATGTAAATCACAAGTTTGTGAACTAAGTAACATGTATGTAGCCCATTCAATTAGAAATACAAGAAAACTGAAAAGTGATATCTCCCACTGTAGTGCATAGAAACAAGTTTCCAACAAAAGAATAGAAAGGCAAAGCACAACTTTTTAAACTAAATCACATTTGTGTCGCCCGCTCAATTAGGAATACAGGAAAACTGAAAAGTGATATCTCCCAATTTAGAGCATAGAAAGAATTTTCCAATGAAAGAACAGAAATGCAAAGCACAACATTGGAAAATAAATCAAATGTGTGCCGCCCGTTCAAATAGGAATACAGGAAAACTGAAAATTGATATCTTGCACTGTACCTCACAGAAACAAGTTTCCAATGAAAGAACAGAAATGTAAAGCACAACTTTGTAAACTAAGTAACATGTGTGTCACCTGCACAATTAGGAATACAGGAAAACTGAAAAGTGATATCTTCCACTTTGGAGTACAGGAAGAAGTTTCCAATGTAAGAACAGAAAGGTAAAGCACAACATTGGAAACAAAATCACATGTGTGTTTCGCGTTCCATTAGGAATACAGGAAAACTGAAAAGTGAAATATTGCACCATACAGCACAGGAACATGTTTCCAACGAAAGAACAGAAAAGCAAAGTACTACTTTTAAAAGGAATCACATGTGTGTCGCTCGCTCAATTAGGAATACATGAAAACTGAAAAGTGTTATCTCGCACTGTACGGCACAGAAACAAGTTTCCATCGAAAGAACAGAAACGCAAAGCACAACTTTGTAAACTAATTCTCATATGTGTCGCCTTTTCAATTATTATAACAGGAAAACTGAAAAGTGATATAACCCTAATCCTAACCCTACCCTAACAAAGTAAACCTAACCCTGTAACCCTAACCCTAACACTAACCCTAACCCCTAACCCTAACCCTAAAGCTAACCCTAACCCTAACCCTAACCCTGTAACCCTAAGCCTGTAACCCTAACCCTTTAACCCTAATCCTAACACTAACACTAACCCTAACCCCTAACCCTAACCCTAACCATAACCCTAACCCTAACCCTAAACCTAACCCTAACGCTAACCTAACCATAACAATAACCATAACCCTAACCTAACCCTAACCCTAACCCTAACCCTAACCCTAACCCTAACCCTAACCCTAACTTGTTCCTAAAAGGAACAAGTTTCCAACGAAAGAACAGAAAAGCAAAGCACTATTTTTAAACGGAATCACATGTGTGTTGCTCGCTCAATTAGGAATACACGAAAACTGAAAAGTGTTATCTGGAACTGTACGGCACAGAAACAAGTTTCCATCGAAAGATCAGAAACGCAAAGCAAAAATTTGTAAACTAATTCACATAAGTGTTTCCCGTTCAATTATGATAAAAGGAAAACTAAATAGTGATATATCACACTGTACAGCACTGAAAAAGTTTCCAAAAGAAGAACAGAAACTCAAAGCTCTTCTTTGTAAAAAAAATCACATGTGTGTCGCTAGCTCAATTAGGAATACAGGAAATCTGAAAAGTGATATATTGAAATGTACGGCAAAGAAACAAGTTTTCATCGAAAGAACAGAAACACAAAGCACAAATTTGCAAACTAATTCACATACGTGTCGTCTGTTCAATTATTATAACAGGAAAACTGAAAAGTGATATGACCCTAACCCTAACCCTAATCCTAAATCTAACCCTAACCCTAACTTATTCCTAACAGGAACAAGTTCCCAAAAATGAACATAAACACAAAGCACTACTTTGTAAAATAAATCACTTGTGTGTCACTCGCTCAATTAGCAATACAGGAAAGCTGAAATGTGATATATTGCACTGTACATCACAGGAACAAGTTTCGTACGAAAGAAGAGAAAAGCAAAGGACTACTTTTAAACAGAATCACATGAATGTTGTTCGCTCACTTAGGAATACAGGAAAACTGAAAAGTGTTATTTTGCACTGTATGGCATGGAAACAAGTTTCCATCGAAAGAACAGAAACGCAAAGCACAACTATGTAAACTAATTCACATTCATTTCACCTGTTCAATTATTATAACAGGAAAACTGAAATGTGTTATAAACCTAAAACCTAACCCTAAGCCCCTAACCCTAACCCTAACCTCACCCTAACCCTACCCTAAACCTAACCCTCACCCTAACCCTAACCCTAACCCTAACCCTAACCCTAACCCTAACCCTAATCCTAACCCTAATCCTAACCCTAACTTGTTCCTAAGGAAATAACAGAAACGCAAAGCACTACTTTGTAAACTAAATCACATGTGTGCCACTCGCTTAATTAGGAATACAGGAAAACTGAAAAGTGATATAACGCACAGTACAGCACAGGAACAAGTTCGAACAAAAGAACAGAAAAGCAAAGCACTACTTTTAAATGGAATCGCATGTGTGTCGCTTGCTCAATTAGGAATACAGGAATACTGAAAAGTGTTATCTCGCACTGTACGGCACAGAAACAAGTTTCCATCCAAAGAACAGAAACGCAAAGCACAACTTTGTAAACTAATTCACACACGTGTCGCCCCTTCAATTATTATAACAGGAAAACTGAAAAGTGATATAAACCTAACCCTAACCCTAAGCCCCGAACCCTAACCAAAACCCTAACCCTAACCCTAACCCTAAGCCCCTAACCCTAACCCTAACCATAACCTAACCATAACCATAAAACATGTAACCTAACCATAACTTGTTTCTAACAGGAACAAGTTTCCAATGAAAGAACATAAACGCAAAGCACTACTTTGTAAACTAAATCAAATGTGTGCCACTTGCTCAATTAGGAATACAGGAAAACTTAAAAGTGATATAACGCACTGTACAGCACAGGAACAAGTTTCGAACGAAAGAAGAGAAACGCAAAGAACAACTTTTTAAAATAACTCACATATGTTTCGCCCATTCAATTATTATAACAGGAAAACTGAAAAGTGATATATCCAACTGTATAGCACAGGAACAAGTTTCCATCGAAAAAACAGAAACGCAAAGCACAACTTTGTAAACTAATTCACATACGTATCGCCCATTCAATTATTATAACAGGAAAACTGAAAAGTGATATATCACACTGTACAGCACAGAAACAAGTTTCCAACAGAAGAACAGAAACGCAAAGCACTACTTTGTAAACTAAATCACTTGTGTGTCGCTCACTCAATTAGGAATACAGGGAAACTGAAAAGTGATAAATTAAAATGTATGGCATAGAAAAGATTTTTCATCAAAAGAACAGAAACGCAAAGCACAACTTTGTAAACTAATTCACATTTGTGTCGCTTGTTCAATTATTATAACAGGAAAACTAAAAATTGATATAACCCTAACCCTAACCCTAAGCCCCTAACCCTAACCCTAACACTAACCCTAACCCTAACCCTAACCCTAACCCTAACCCCACCCTAACCCTAAACCTCCCCCTAACCCTAATCCTAACCCTAACCCTAAACCTAGCCCTAACCCTAATCCTAACCCTAACTTGTTCCTAACAGGAACAAGTTTCCAATGAAAGAACAGAAATGCAAAGCACTAGTTTGTAAACTAAATCACATGTGTGCCACTCGCTCAATTAGGAATACAGAAAACTGAAAAGAGATATAACGCATGTGAGTAACCAGCTAGTAAATTTACTAGCATTACAGCACTGGGCAAAAAAAGCAAGCCTCGCTTGGAGCCTGTGCCCGTTGATGCCCTCACGCTATGACTCTCTTCAGACAGAAAAGGGATCTTAGAACTACAGCCACCATTGTTACTACCATTTCATTGGCAGCTGTTGGAGCTACCACCGGGGCATTAGCCATGAGTCATACTGGGCAGACTGCTCAGACCCTGAATAACCTTTTAGCCAATGTAGCTCATGCCTTAGATGTACAAAAAGGAATTAATGCTCAACTAAAAGGAGGTTTGATGGTATTCAATCAGAGGTTTGACCTCGTGCAGGAGCAAATTGATACCCTATGGCAAATTGCTCAACTTGGCTGTCAATGAAAGTATGCTGGACTTTGTGTCACTAACATACAACATGAGAATTTTCCCTGTGCTGCAAATCTGTCTAAACAATTGTCAAGCAATATTTTTGGTAATTGGACTGGAGAATTCGATACTACGATGGACCAGCTGAGAGTGGCCATTGTCATGGTAAATTCTACCAGAGTGGACACAGGACTACCCACAGGATTATCATCATGGATTGCTGCAGCCATGAATCATCTGAAGGAATGGGCAGGCATGGGAGCGTTAGCAGGCCTTCTGGTGTTGGTCACCTTGGTTTACCTGTGGTATATATGCAAGATTAGAGTCTCACAACAGCGTAATGCAGCCATGACCATTCAGGCCTTACAGGCATTAAAGCAGGACAGTTTCCTCAAGCATGGTTGGCTACCATAAAAAGCTAAAATGTTATGCTCAGGATGCGAGGCTAAGCACTGCACTCAAGGTCAGCCACCTTGGACCCAGAGAAGAGCATGTCTGATTGCATGACAGTTGATGCCCCAGGTCCCGCCTCTGAGAAAAAGGTATCGGACGGGTCTGATGCTCTTTGGGTGGATGACACCTAAATGAACATCAGTACAAAGTCCCAATTTATTTCTAATATCAGAGATCAGACCTCTACTCTTGCCTGATGCGTCCAAAACAAAAAGGGGGAACTGTAGAGAGCTGCATAATGCCGCGCCTGAAAGATGGAGCTGGTTTCCGCATTCCACCTTCCCCATGGTGAGTGCTCTCTGTCACAAACAACTCCACATTTGGCTAAGGCTGAGGATCTGGCTTGCTTCCATGTATGTGGACCTATCTGCATTGCCCAAGTGGCATGCTGGGGTTGGCTACCCAGAGGCTATTTAAAGTGGGCTGGCTTTCCCCAGGGTCAGATGATTGTTCAAGGTTCCTGAATAAACTGCATTGAAAAAAAAATGATAAAAGATAAAAAAAAATTCAGAAACACATCAAGAACATCAACCATCATGATCAACTAGGCTTCATCTGAGAAATTTAGGGATAATTCAATGTATATAATTCAATAAATATAAACCACCATATAACAGACTAAAATGCAAAACCCACATTTTCATCTAAAATTTTCTATGTAGCATATTATGATCTTCTAATAAGTTCCAGAAGATTTTAAAAATATTTTATTTGGTAAGGTTAAAATATTGACATTATTCACTGTGAAATTTTAATAAATGTGAGTTAAGTGAATGAATAGAAACACAACCAATCAGAAGCATAGCTTTCCATTTTTAGATGTTGATATCAAACACATAGATAATACTACTATGCTCTGACCCTCTTACAGTGAGCCATGGATACTCCAATACTATAATTTCATATTTGGAGTTGTTACACAGGATGGTAAAGTTATATCCAACTTAGTTTCAGAACTTAAAATTTGAGTACTTTAGATCACTGCCCAGTATACTCATAATTACATGGCATTGTGACAAGATATATATATATATACACATGTATATATATATATATATATATATATATATATATATATATATATCATGCAAACATGTGTATCTATATTTCAGTAAATATATATGAAGTAAAACAATATTATTAGTGGAATATGAAAATATGTATTTCACCTACTCAGATTTTCATGATGATCTGCATGTATTAATAAATATTAACATGACAGAGTTAGGCTTTGAGAAAATTGTAGTGACAGCATGTAAAATAGGTATGATAATGAGATAAGAATGCTAGAGGCAGGCTTCGGAAAATTGTTTTCAATCTGACATGTAAATTGGATTCATTTAAGGGATAAATTAGAGAATGAAAAGTTAAAATGAGAACACATCTCAAAAGTATTGAATGGTTGTAGCCAGTGACTGCATAAGGTAGATTAATTTTTAAAAATATGAAACATTAAAAAATATGAGTTATTTCCCTCAGAATGATCTTTTCTAGATCCCACCATTTGCCTGCAATTTTCATGATTTCCTCCTTTTTGATTGCTGAGTAGTATTCCATTGTATAAAAATACCACAATTTCTGTACCCATTCCTCCATTGATGGACATCTGGGTTGTTTCCAGGTTCCGGCTATTACAAATAAAGCTGTTATAAACGTGATTAAAAAAAAAAAGAAAGAAAGAACAGAAACGAAAACCACAACATTGTAAACTAATTCACATACGTGTGTCCCGTTCAATTTTTATAACAGAAAAAATAAAAGTGATATATCCCACTGTACAGCACAGAAACAAGTTTCTAACACAAGAACAGAAACGCAAAGCACTACTTTGTAAAGTAAATCACATGTGTGTCGCTCGCTCAATTGGGAATATAGGAAAACTGAAAAGTGATGTATTGAACTGTACCTCAAAGAAACAAGTTATCATCGAAAGAACAGAAACACAAAGCACAACTTTGTAAATTAATTCACATACGTGTCGCCTGTTCAATTATTATAACAGGAAAACTGAAAAGTGATATAACCCTAAACCTAACCATAACCAAAACCCTAAACCACTAAAATTAAACCTAACCCTAACCCTACCCCTAACCCCTAACCCTAACCCTAACCCTAACCCTAACCTAACCTAACCCTAATGCTAACTTGTTCTTAAAAGGAACAAATTTCCAACAAAAGAACATAAACGCAAAGCACAACTTTGTAAATTAAGTCACATTTGTGTCACTCGCTCAATTAGGAATACAGGAAAACTGAAAAGTGATATAACGCACTGTACAGCACAGGAACAAGTTCGACAAAAGAACAGAAAAGCAAAGCACTACTTTTAAACGGAATCACATGTGTGTCGCTCACTCTATTAGGAATACAGGAAAACTGAAAAGTGATATAACGCACTGTACAGCACAGGAACAAGTTCAACAAAAGAACAGAAAAGCAAAGCACTACATTTAAACGGAATCACATGTGTGTCGCTCGCTCTATTAGGAATACAGGAAAACTGAAAAGTGATATAACGCACTGTACAGCACAGGAACAATTTTCTAACAAAAGAACAGAAAAGCAAAGAACTATATTTAAACAGAATCACATGTTTGTCGGTCGCTCAATTAGGAATACAGGAAAACTGAAAAGTGTTATCTCGCACTGTACGGCACAGAAACAAGTTTCCATCGAAAGAACAGAAACCCAAAGCACAACATTGTAAACTAATTCACATATGTGTCCCCCTTTCAATTATTATAACAGGAAAACTGAAAAGTGACATATCACACTGTACAGCACAGAAACAAGTTTCCAACAGAAGAACAGAAACGCAAAGAACTATTTTGTAAACTAAGTCACATGTGTGATGCTCGCTCAATTAGGAATACAGAAAAACTGAAAAGTGATATATCGAATTGTTCAGCACAGAAACAAGTTTCAAACCGAAGAAAAGAAAGAAAAAGCACTATTTTGTAAACTAAAGAACATGTGTGTCATTCAAATATTAGGAATACAGGAAAACTGAAAAGTGATATATCGAACCATACAGCACAGAAGCAAGTTTCCATCGAAAGAACAGAAACGCAAAGCACAACTTTGTAAACTAATTCACATACGTGTCGCCTGTTCAATTATTATAACAGGAAAACTGAAAAGTGATATATCACACTGTACAGCACAGAAACAAGTTTCCAACAGAAGAACAGAAATGCAAAGCAATACTTTCTAAACTAAAACACATGTGTGTCGCTCACTCAATTAGGAATACAGGAAAACTAAAAAGCGATATATCGAAATGTACGGCAAAGAAACAAGTTTTCATCGAAAGAACAGAAATGCAAAGCACAAAATTGTAAACTAATTCACATATGCGTCCCCCGTTCAATATTTATAACAGGAAAACTGAAAAGTGATATATCACACTGTACAGCACAGAAACAATTTTCCAACAGAAGAACAGAAACGCAAAGCCCTACTGTTAAACGGAATCACATGAGTGTCACTCGCTCAATTAGGAATATATGAAAACTGAAAAGTGATATATCGCACTGTACAGCACAGGAACAAGTTTAGAACGAAAGAACAGAAAAGCAAAGCACTACTTTTAAACGGAATCACATGTGTGTCGCTTGCTCAATTAGGAATACAGGAAAAATGAAAAGTGATATATCACACTGTACAGCACAGAAACAAGTTTCCAACAGAAGAACAGAAACGCAAAACACTATTTTGTACACTAAATCACATGTGTGTTACTCGCTCAATTAGGAATACAGGAAAACTGAAAATTGATATATCGCATTGTACAGCACAGGAATAAGTTTCCAACGAAAGAAACGAAAAGAAAAGCACTACTTTTAAATGGAATCACATGTGTGTCGCTCGCTCAATTAGGAATACAGGAAAACTGAAAAGTGTTATCTCGCACCGTAAGGCACAGAAACAAGTTTTCATCGAAAGAACAGAAACACAAAGCACAACTTTATAAACTAATTCACATACCTGTCGCCCCTTCAATTATTATAACAGGAAAACTGTAAAGTGATATAACCCTAACCCTAACCCTAACTATAACCCTAACCCCAAACCCTAACCCTAAACCTACCCTAACGCTACCCTAACCCTAACCCTAACCTAAATGTAATGCTAACCTAACCCTAACTCGCCACTCTATTAGGAATACAGGAAAACTGGAAAAGTGATATAACGAACTGTACAGCAAAGAAACAAGTTCAACAAAAGAACAGAAAAAAAGCAAAGCACTACATTTAAACGGAATCACATGTGTGTCGCCTGTTTTCTATTAGGAATACAGGAAAACTGAAAAGTGATATAACGCCACTGTACAGCACAGGAACAATTTTCTAACAAAAGAACAGAAAAGCAAAGAACTATATTTAAACAGAATCACATGTTTGTCGGTCGCTCAATTAGGAATACAGGAAAACTGAAAAGTGTTATCTCAAGACTGTACGGCACAGAAAAACAAGTTTCCATCGAAAGAACAGAAACGCAAAGCACAACATTGTAAACTAATTCACATATGTGTCCCCTTTCAATTATTATAACAGGAAAACTGAAAAGTGACATATCACACTGTACAGCACAGAAACAAGTTTCCAAATAGAAGAACAGAAACGCAAAGAACTATTTTGTAAACTAAGTCACATGTGTGATGCTCAAAATTAGGAATACAGAAAAACTGAAAAGTGATATATCGAATTGTTCAGCACAGAAACAAGTTTCAAACCAAGAAAAGAAAAGAAAAGCACTATTTTGTAAACTAAAGAACATGTGTGTGTTTCAAATATTAGGAATACAGGAAAACTGAAAAGTGATATATCGAACCAAACAGCACAGAAGCAAGTTTCCATCGAAAGAACAGAAACGCAAAGCACAACTTTGTAAACTAATTCACATACGTGTCGCCTGTTCAATTATTATAACAGGAAAACTGAAAAGTGATATATCACACTGTACAGCACAGAAACAAGTTTCCAACAGAAGAACAGAAATGCAAAGCAATACTTTCTAAACTAAAACACATGTGTGTCGCTCACTCAATTAGGAATACAGGAAAACTAAAAAGCGATATATCGAAATGTACGGCAAAGAAACAAGTTTTCATCGAAAGAACAGAAACGCAAAGCACAAAATTGTAAACTAATTCACATATGCGTCCCCCGTTCAATATTTATAACAGGAAAACTGAAAAGTGATATATCACACTGTACAGCACAGAAACAAGTTTCCAACAGAAGAACAGAAACGCAAAGCCCTACTGTTAAACGGAATCACATGAGTGTCACTCGCTCAATTAGGAATATAGGAAAACTGAATTGTGATATATCGCACTGTACAGCACAGGAACAAGTTTAGAACGAAAGAACAGAAAAGCAAAGCACTACTTTTAAACGGAATCACATGTGTGTCGCTTGCTCAATTAGGAATACAGGAAAAATGAAAAGTGATATATCACACTGTACAACACAGAAACAAGTTTCCAAATAGAAGAACAGAAACGCAAAAGACTATTTTGTACACTAAATCACATGTGTGTTACTCGCTCAATTAGGAATACAGGAAAACTGAAAATTGATATATCGCATTGTACAGCACAGGAATAAGTTTCCAACGAAAGAAACGAAAAGAAAAGCACTACTTTTAAATGGAATCACATGTGTGTCGCCGCAATTAGGAATACAGGAAAACTGAAAAGTGTTATCTCAAGACCTTAAGGCACGGAAACAAGTTTTCATCGAAAGAACAGAAACACAAAGCACAACTTTATAAACTAATTCACATACCTGTCGCCTTTCAATTATTATAACAGGAAAACTGTAAAGTGATATAACCCTAACCCTAACCCTAACTATAACCCTAACCCCAAACCCTAACCCTAAACCTAACCCTAACGCTACCCTAACCCTAACCCTAACCCTAAATGTAATGCTAACCCTAACCCTAACCCTAAATTGTTCCTAACAGGAACAAGTTTCCAACAAATGAACAGAAAAGCAAAGCACAACTTTATAAACTACAGTACATGTGTGTCGCTCACTCAATTAGGAATACAGGAAAACTGAAAAGTTATATATCACACTGTACAGCACAGGAACAAGTTTCAAACAAAAGAACAGAAAAGCAAAGCACTACTTTGTTAACTAAATCACATGTGTGTCACTTGCTCAATTAGGAATACAGGAAAACTGAAAAGTGATATATCGAAATGTACATTAAAGAAACAAGTTTTCATCAAAAGAACAGAAATGCAAAGCACAAGTTTTTAAACTAATTCACATACGTGTAGCCTGTTCAATTATTATAACAGGAAAACTGAAAAGTGACATAACCATAACCCTAACCCTAACACTAACCCCCTAACAATAACTATAACCATAACAATAACCCTAACCCCCTAACCCTAACCCTAACCCTAACCATAACCCTAACCCTGACCCTGACAGCCCACAGATGGCTTATTACTCTGGGTTTCTTCTACCTTTTCTTACTTTAAGATTGGGTGGGGGTTGGAATGTTTGGTGCAGCACTATGTTGTGGCTTAGTGTTTTTACTCTGGTTGTTCTGCAAACTCAATACCCCAAATAAACATGACTAGGTCGCGATCGCGCAAACACTTGTGGCCTTGAAACAGGGATCATCTCCCAAAATTTGGTTATCCATGTTAAAAAATTAAAACAGACTGTGACACTCAGTCAATGCACCTCAGGGGTTTTACCCATTGCCCTGAGTCGATGAGTGATCCAAGTCAATGTTGCCTTTGCCTGCTGCTATGGTATTTTAGATAGGAGGATGACAGCCCTTGCACTCCCTGAAATTTTATTTCATTGCACGGGAATGGGTGTCACCTCCTTTTTTAATCTTCTCCCTTAGCCCCTGCAACCAGAGGACTTGTCTCCATTGCATCTGGTGGGGTAAGGAAGTAATCTGAATCTCTTGATCGCTTAATCCCCAAAGCAGGATCTCGCTTGATCGAGCTTAGGGCTCTCTTGTGCCACGCTTATAGGCTTTAAGGCAGTTTTCATTTATTAAAACAAAAGGGGGATGTGGAGAGCTGAGATTCAGACGCCACTAGGTGGCACTGACATTTTGCCCTCAAAACTGTAAAAAAAAAAAAAATCCAGTAAGCTTGCGCGGGTTGCCCAAATTGCGTAAGCACGCTAAGCATGCTGTGCCCGAGTCATCAGGCGGGGTAAAGAGTGAACAGCCAATCAAGGTATTGACACATCACTTAGGTTCAACCAGGGCTTATATAAACAGCACCACTTCTAGGCAGTGGTGCTGGCCATTGCAGGCCTCTCCCTGGCCCTGGCCCTGGCCCTGGCCTTGGCAGCCCTGGTCCTGGCCCTGGCCCTTGACCCTGATCCTAACCTTTGATCCCCTAACCCTTACTCCTAACCCCTAAACCCTAACCCTAAACCTGACAGCCCTGACCCTGACACTGACAGCAGTGACCCTAACCCTGACAGCCCTGGCTCTGACCCTGACAGCCCTGGCCCTGGCCCTGACAGCCCTGGCCCTGGCCCTGACAGCCCAGGCCCTAGCCCTGGCAGCCCTGGCCCTGGCCCTGGCCCTGGCGGCCCTGGTCCTGGCCCTTAACCTGACACTGCCCTGACCCTGACCCTGACCCTGACCCTAACCATAACCCTTACCCTAACCCTAACCCCCTAACACTAACCCTAACCCTAACCACCTAACCCTAACCCTAACCCCTAACCCTAACCACAACCCCAACCATAACCCTAACCCTAAACCTAACCCTAACCCTCTAACCCTAACCCTCACACTGACAGCCCTGACCCTGACCCTGACAGCACTGACCCTGACCCTGACAGCTCTGGCCATGACCCTGAAAGCCCTGGCCCTGGCCCTGACAGCCCTGGCCTTGGCCCTGAAAGCCCTGGATCTGGCAGCCCTGGCCCTGGCCCTGGCGGCCCTAGTCCTGGTTTTGACGCTGCCCTGGCCATGACCCTTAACCCTAACCTTAGAACCCCTATCCCTAAACCTAACCCCTAGCCCTGACCATAGCCCTAGCCCCCTAGCCCTAGCCCGCTAGCCCTATCCTCCTAGCCACCTAGCCACCTAGCCCTGCTAGCCATAGCCACCTAGTCCTAGCCCTAGTCCTATCCCCCTAAAACTAGCCCCACAGCCCCAGCCGTAGCCCTTAGCCCTAGCCCTAGCCCTAGCCTCCTAGCCCTATCCCCCTAGTCCTAGCCCTAGCCCCCTAGCCCTAGTCCTAGTCCTAGCCCCAGCCCTAGCCCCCTGGTCCTTAGCCCTAGCCCCCTAGCCCTAGCGCCATAGCCCCCTAGCCCCAGCCATAGCTTCCTAGCCCCCCCCCCTAGCCTCTGCCCCAGCCCTAGGTCCCTGGCCCCCCCCAACCCTAGTCCCAGTCCCAGCCCCAGCGCTTAGAGTTAGGGTTAGGGTTAGGGTTAGGTTAGGGGTTAGGTTAGGTTTAGGTCAGGTCAGGTCAGGTTAGGGTCAGGTTAGGTAAGGGCTAGGGCTAGGGCTGGGGCTGGGGCTGGGGCTGGAGGCCAAGGCTGGAGCCAGGGGTAGGGGCTAGGGATAGGGGCCAGGGATAGGGGCTTGTGGGCTAGGGCTGAGGCTATGACTAGGACTAGGGGCTAGGGGCCAGTGCCAGGGCTCGTGGATAGGGCTAGGGGCCAGGGCCAGGGCTGAGGCTAGGGGGCCAGGGGGCCAGGCTAAGGCTAGGGCTAGGTGCGAGGGCCAGGGCAGGGGCCAGGGCTGGGGCCAGGGGCCAGTGCTAGGGGGGCCAGGACTAGGCCAGGACTAGGGCCCAGGGGATAGGGCCCAGGGGCCAGGGGGGCCAGGAGGCTAGGCCAGGTGCTAGGGCCAGGCCAGGGGCCAGGCAAGGGTGTTGGGCCAGTGGGCCAGGCCAGGGGCTAGGGCCATGATTAGGTTACGGGTTAGTGTTAGGTTTAGGGGGTCAAGGGTTAGGGCCAAGAGTCAGGTCAGAGTCAGGGTCAGACTAGACCAGGGCCGCCAGGCCAGGCCAGGGCTGCCAGGGCCAGGACCAGGGCTGCCAGGGCCAGGCCAGGGCTGTCAGGGGCCAAGGACAGGGCTGTCAGGGATAGGGTCAGTGCTGTCAGGGACAGGGTCAGGGCTGTCAGGGTTAGGGATAGGTTAGGGGTTAGGGGTTAGGGGTTAGGGTTAGGGGGTCAGGTTAGGTCAAGGGTCAAGGTCCAGGCCAGGGCCAGTGCTGCCAGGCCCAGGCCAGGGCCAAGGAGAGGGCCGCAAAGGCTGCCAGACCCAGGGCCATCAGGGATATCAGGCCACGCCCAGGCTGCCAGGCCAGGGCTGTCAGAGTCAGGCCAGGGCTGTCAGGATCAGGCCAGGGCTGTCAGGCCAGGCCAGGGCTGTCAGGCCAGGCCAGAGCTGTCAGGCCAGGCCAGTGCTGTAAGTGCCAGGCCAGGCCTATCAGGGTTAGGTTAGGTCAGGGTCAAGGTCAGGGTCAGGGTCAGGGTTAGCGTTAGGGCTAGGGCTAGGCTGGGCTGGGCTGGGGCTGGAGGCTAGGGCTGAGCTAGGGGGCTAGGGGCTGGGGGCTATGTCTAGGGGCTTGGAGGCTGGGGTTGGGGCTAGGGGGTTCGGGGCTAGGGCCAGTGGGCTACGGCCACGGCTAGGGGGCTAGGGCTGGGGATAGGACCAGGAATAGGGCTCGGGGCTAGGGCTAGGCTAGGGGGCTAGGGGCCAGGGGGCTAGGGAACCAGAGGGCTAGGGCTAGGGGCCAAGTGCTAGGGGCCAGGACTATGGCTAGGACTAGGGGCCAGGGATAGGGGGCTAGGGGCCAGGGTTCTAGTAGGCTAGGGGCAGGGCTTGGACCAGGGGCGAGGGATAGGGGAGCCAGGGGCCAGGGGCCAGGAGGCCAGGGTTAGCAGGCTGGCGCCAGGGGGCCAGGGCCAGGTTAGGGTTAGGGTTAGGTTTAGGTTAGGGGCAAGGGTTAGGTCAAGGGTCAGGCCAGGGCAGAGTCAAAACCATGACCAGGGCCGCCAGGCCAGGGCCAGGGCTGCCAGGGCCAGGGCTGTCAAGGCCAGGACCAGGGGCTGTCAGGTCAGGCCAGGGCTGTCAGGGTCAGGGTCAATGCTGTCAGGGGTCAGGTCAGGCTGTCAGTGTGAGGGTTAGGAGTGAGGGGTAAGGGTTACGGTTAGCTTTAGGGATAGGGTTAGGGACGCTTGGGGCCAAAGTTGGGTTAGGGTTAGGGCTGGGGTTAGGGTTAGTGTTAGGTTAGGGTTAAGTGCCAGGTGTTAGGGTTAGGGTTAGGTTAGGGATAGGGCTAGGGGCTAGGGGGCTGGGGTTGGGGCAGGGTTGGGTTGGGATAGGCCAGGCCAGGATTAGGTTAGGTTAGGCCAGGCCAGAGCCAGGCCTAGGCCAGGAGTTAGGGGGTTAGGCCAGGTTAGGACAGGGCCAGTGCCAGGCTTAGGGCCATAGTTATGGCCTGTGCCAGGGCCAGGGATTAGGAGCCAGGCCAAAAAAAAAAAAAGGCTGGCAGTGTTAGGCCAGGGCCAGGCCAGGTTAGGGCCAGGCCAGGCCAGGCCAGGCCAGGGTCAGCCCAGGGTCAGTGTTAGGGTTAGGCCAGGGCTGGGGCCAGGACTGGGGCTGGGGCTGGGGCTGGAGGCCAAGGCTGGAGCCAGTGGGCTAGGGGCTAGGGGCCAGTGCTGGGGCCAGTGGGTTAGGCTGGGGCTTGACCAGGTCTAGGCTAGGGGCCAGGGCTAGGGCCAGGGCCAGGGCCAGGGGTAGGGGACTGGGGCCAGGCCAGGGGGGGCTGGGCCAGGGGATAGGGCCAGGGGCCAGGGCTGGGGCTAAGGGCCAGTGCCAGGGGCAGGACTAGGCCAGGACCAGGGGCCAGGGATAGGGGATAGGGGCCAGGGGCCAGGAGGCCAGGGCCAGCAGGCCAGGGGTAGGGGCCAGGGCCAGGGTTAGGCTTAGTGGTTAGGTTTAGGTTAGGGGTCAAGGGTTAGGGTCAAGGGTCAGGCCAGGGCAATGGGTAAAAACCAGGACCAGGGCCGCCAGGCCAGGGCCAGGGCCCCAGGGCCAGGGCTGACAGGCCAGGCCAGGGCTGTCAGGGCCAGGGCCAGGGCTGTCAGGGTCAGGGCCAGGGCTGTCAGTGTGAGGGTTAGGGTTAGAGGGTTAGGTTAGGGCTAGGTTAGGGTTAGGGGATAGGGTTAGGGCTAGGGGCTGGGGCTGGGGCTAGGGTTAGGAGTTGGGGCTGGGGTTATGGTTAGTGCTAGGTTTAGGTGTTAGGTTAAGGTTAGGTTAGGGATAGGGTTAGGCTAGGGGTTAGTGCTGGGGCTGTGGTTAGGGGCTGGGGCCAGGACAGGCTAGGCCAGGCCAGGCCAGGCCAGGGGCCAGGGCCAGTGACAGGCCAGGGCCAGGGCCAGGCCAGGCCAGGGCTATGGCAGTGCCAGTGCCAGGGTTAGGGGCTTTAAGGTTGGGCCAGTGGTTAGTGCCAGGGCCAGGCCAGGGGGTTAGGGTTAGGCCAGGGTTAGGGCCAGGGTTAGGGTTAGGGCCAGGTCAGGTCAGGTCAGGGTCAGGGGTCAGGTTAGGTTAGGCCAGGCTAGGGCTAGACTGGGCCTGCGCCTGGGGCTGGAGGCCAAGGCTGGAGCTAGGGGGCTAGGGGCCAGGGCCAGGGAAGGGGGCCAGGAGGCTAGGGCTGGGGCTAGGACTAGGACTAGGGCCAGGGGCCAGGGCCAGGCCAGGGGCCAGGGCCAGGGGGCCAGGGGCCTGGGGGTTAGGGTTAGGGGCCAAGGCTGGGGCTAGGAGATAGGAGACCAGGAGGCTAGGGGCTAGGGGGGCTAGGCCAGGCCTAGGGCACAAGGGGACCAGGGCTAGGCCAGGGGCAGGGGCTGGGCTGGGGCTAGGCCAGGCCAGGCTAGGGGCTGGGGCTGGGGCCAGGGGGCTGCTTGGGTGCTAGTACTAGGCCAGTACTAGGGGCTAGGATAGGGGGCTAGGGGCTAGGGGCCAGGCGGCTAGGGCCAGGGGGCCAGGGATAGGATAGGGGGGCAGGCAAGGAAGGGGTTGGGCTTGCAGGCCAGGCCCAGGTGCTAGTTCTAGGTTAGGTTAGGGGTTAGTGTTAGGGTTAGGGGTCAAGTGTTAGGGTCAAGGGTCAGGCCAGGTCAGGTCAGGCCAAGACCAGGGCCGCCAGGCCAGGGCCATAGCTGCCAGGGCCAGGACTAGGGCTGCCAGGGCCAGGGCCAGGTCTGTCATGGCCAGGCCAGGGAAGTCAGGCCAGGACTAGGGCTGCCAGGCCAGGCCAGGTCTGTCAGGCCAGGCCAGGGATGTCAGGCCAGGCAAGGGCTGTCAGGGGGTTAGGTTAGGTTAGGTTAGGGTTAGGCTAGGGCCAGGCCAGGGTGAAGTGTCAAGGCCAGGGCCATGGAAAGGGCTGAGCCTGGATTAGGCAAGGGCTGAGAGGGCCAGGGCCGTCAGGCTAGAGGGCCAGAGCTTAGGCCAGTGTTAGAGGTTAGTGTTAGGAGGCCAGGCTGTCAGGGTTAGGGGGGTTGGGTTAGGTTAGTGGGCTTAAGGCCAGGGGCTTAGGGTTAGGCAAGGGCCTGAGTTAGGGTTAGAGGTTAGGGGTTAGGGTTAGGGTTAGGCTAGGGTTTGGGTTGGGTTGGGTTTTTTGGGCCTGGGGTTTGGGTTGGGCCAGTGTTGGGAGATGAGTTGTTAGGGGTTAGGGGGGTTGGGGTTAGGCCAGGAGGCCAGGGGTTAGATTGGCCAGTTGCAGCTAGGGTTGGGGGAGGGGTTAGGGTTAGGCCAGGGGGCCAGCTAGGGGGTTAGGGTTAGGGTTTGGGTTCCAGGGTCAGGGTCAGGGTTCAGGTCAGGTCAGGTCAGGTCAGGGGTCAGGTCAGGTCAGGTTAGGGCTTAAGGTTAGTGTTAGGGGTTAGGGTTAGGGTTAGAGTGTTAAAGTCAGGTTAGGGTTAGGTTAGGGGTGTTAGGGTTAGGTTTAGGGTTAGGGTTAGTGTGTTAGGTTAGGATAGGCTTGGGGTTATGGTTAGGGGTTAGGGTTAGGGTTAGGTGTTAGAGTTAAGGTTAGGTTAGGGTCAGGTCAGGTTCAGGGTCAAGTTTAGGGTTAGGGCTAGGCTAGGCTAGGGCTGGGGCTGGGGATGGGGCTGGAGGCTAGGGCTTTAGCTAGGTGGCTAAGAGGCTAGGCTAGAGCTAGGGGTCTAGGAGGCTAGGGCTTGGGCTATGGGGCTAGGGGCTAGGGCCAGAAAGCTATGGCTAGGGGCTAGGGGCTAGGGCTGGGGCTAGGAATAGGACTATGGCTAGGGGGCTAGGCCAGTGGGCTAGGGGGCAAGGAGGCTAGGCTAGGCTAGGGGCTAGGCTGGGGCTAGGGGCCAGGTCCAGGCTTGAGGCCAGAGGGCTAGGGGCCAGGGCTGGGGCTATGGCTAGGCTATGGCTAGGGGCTAGGGCTGGGTCTAGGGGCCAGTGCTAGGGGGCCAGGACTAGGCTAGGAATAGGGGCCAGGCCTAGGGGGCCAGGGGGCTAGGGGGCCAGGAGCCTGGGGCTCGGGGCCAGGCCAGGCCAGGGGGCTAGGGCAAGAGGATTGGGCCAGCGGGCTAGGCCAGGGGACCAGGGCCAGAGTTAGGTTAGGGGGTTAGGTTAGGTTAAGGGGGTCAAGGGTTAGGCCAAGGGTCAGGCCAGGTTCAGGTCAGGCCAGGACCAGGGCCGCCAGGCCAGGCCAGGGCTGCCATTACCAGGACCAGGGCTGCCAGGCCAAGGCCAGGGCAGTCAGGCCAGGGCCAGGGCTGTCAGGCCAGGCCAGGGCTGTCAGGGTCAGGGCCAGGGCTTTCAGGGTTAGGGTTAGGGTTAGGCTTTAGGGGTAGAGTTAGGGGTTAGGCTAGGGGGGGTCAAAGGTTAGGGCCAAGAGTCAAGGGCCAGGCCATGACCAGGGCTGCCAGGGCCAGGCCAGGAGAGGGCCGCAAGGGCTGCCAGGCCAGGGCCATCAGGGGCTATCAGGCCACGCCAGGGCTGCCAGGGCCAGGGTTTTCAGGCCAGGCCAGGGGCTGTCAGGGCCAGGCCAGGGCTGTCAGGGTCAGGCCAGGGCTGTCAGAGTGTTGGAAGCCGCGTGATTCGTCTGGCTGGCAGAAACGCACGTGAGCACAAGGGTCCTTCCACAACAAGCCTTTATTACAGTGAATCGATGAAAGGAGGAGAGGAGAGCGGGCCGGCCACCTCGTGGGCGCGGGCGACTCTCGCATTGGCCGACAGACACAGAGGCTACACGCGGGCCGCGGCCAAGGCAGGCAAGCCCCGGACGGGGAGATTGGGATGAGGAGAGGGAGGAGAGTGCCAGGGCCCAGAAGTGGCGCTGTTTATATAAGCCCTGGTCGCACCTAAGTGACATGTCAATACCCTGACTGGCTGCTCACTCTTTACCCCTCCTGATGACTCGGGCCCAGCGTGCTTAACATGCTTACACAATTTGGGCAACCGGCGCATGCGTAATGGAGGTTTTTTTTTTTTTACAGTTTTGAGGGCAAAATGTCAGCGCCACCTAGTGGTGTCTGAGTCTCAGCTCTCCACATCCCCCTTTTGTTTTAATAAATGAAAACTGCCTTAAAGCCTATAAGCGTGGCACAAGAGAGCCCTAAGCTCGATCAAGCGAGCTCCTTCTTTGGGGATTGCTTATCAAGAGATTCAGATTACTTCCTTACCCCACCAGGTGCAATGGAGACAAGTCCTCTGGGTGCAGGGGCTAAGGGAGAAGATTAAAAAAGGAGGTGACACCCATTCCCATGCAATGGAATAAAATTCCAGGGAGTGCAAGGGCTGTCATCCTCCTATCTAGGTACCATAGCCGCTTAGGCAAAGGCAACATTGACTTGGATCACTCATAGACTCAGGGCAATGGGTAAAACCCTGAGGTGCATCGACTGAGTGTCACAGTCTGTTTTAATTTTTTAACATGGATAACCAAATTTTGGGAGATGATCCTTGTTTCAAGGCCACAAGTGTTTGCGCTGATCGCGACCTAGTCACGCTTATTTTGGGTATTGAGTTTGCAGAACAACCAGAGTAAAAACACTAAGCCACAACATAGGGCTGCACCAAACATTCCAACCCCCACCCAATCTTAAAGTAAGAAAAGGCAGAAGAAACCCAGGGTAATAAGCCATCTGTGGGCAATGAATCCACTCGAGTAGAATTAGTGGTCATCCTCGCGCCTTGACTCTTCAAGTGGTAGCAGGTGTATCTGTGGAAAATCATCTTCAGCTGTCACCAGCTTTTATGAGGCGCCCGGGTACCCAGAATGGATTGTTTTCTTCCTGTGGGAAAACACAGACAGCTCCCCTGGATCTTATTAAGATAGGATCTGGGCCTTTCCATTGACCAGTTAAGACATTATTCCATTTGATCATTTCCTTGGGCCTATTAGGCCCTAAGCAGTGGAGATCAGCCGCCAAATGGCCTTGACTGTCCAAATTCAAAAAATTGAGTGTGAAGAGTGCCAAGGAAACGGTCACTGTGGCACTGAGGGCAGAGCCTCCTGGACTCTCCCTTTGTTTTATTAAGTAGGATTTTAGGGTGCGTGAGTATGTTTAATAATACCTCCCTTTGAGGGTTATATGGGAGACCCAAGTAGATGGGTCACTTTTATTGGATGACAAAACTGTCCAAATTTTTGAGAAGTATGGGCCAGCCTATTGGCAGTTTTTAGAATTTTGGGCTTTCCCCAGGCACTCCATGCCTCTAGGCAATGTTGAATAACATGGGCTGCCTTTTCTCCAGTCAGGGGAGAAGCAAACACAACTCCAGAGCAAGTATCAACAGAAACATGCAAATATTGAAGTTTACCTAACCCTAACCCTAACCCTAACCCCACTAACCCTAACCCATAACCCTAACCCCTAACCCCTAACCCTTACCCTAACCCTGACAGCCCTGACCCTGACTCTGACAGCACAGACCCTGACCCTGACAGCCCTGGCCTTGACCCTGACATGCCTGGCCCTGGCTCTGGAAGCCCTGATCCTGGCCCTGGCAGCCCTTGTCCTAGCCCTGACCCTGACCCTGGCCCTGACCCTTGACCCTAACGCTTGACCCCCTAACCCTAACTCTAATCCGTAACCCTAAACATAGCCCTAGCCCCCTAGCCCTAGCGTGTTAGCCCAACCCCCTTGCCCTAGTCCGCTAGCCCTAGCCCTAGAACCCTAGCCCTAGCCTCCTAGCCACCTAGCCCCTAGCCCCCCTAGCCCTAGCCTTCTAGTCCTATCCCTAGTCCTAGCCCCCAAGCACTAGCCCCCTAGCCCCAGCCCTAGCCCCATAGCCCTAGCCCTAGCCCCCTAGCCCTAGCCGTAGAACCAGCCCTAGCCCCCTAGCCCCCTAGCATCAGCCCTAGCCCTAGCCCCCTAGCCCTAGCCCCCTAGCCCCAGCCCTAGCCCCCCTAGCCCTAATCCTAGGCCTAGCCCCAGCCCTGGCCCCCTAACCCCTATCCCTAGCCCCCTAGCCCTAGCCCCCTAGACCCCTAACCCTAGCCCCAGCCCCCTAGCCCCAGCCTTAGCCCCCTAGCCCCCTAGCCTCAGCCCTAGCACTAGCCACCTAGCCCTATCCCCCTAGACCCAGCCCTAGCCCCCTAGCCGTAGCCCTAGCCCCCTAGTCCCCTAGCCTGCTAGCCCTAGCCCTAGCCACCTAGCCCTAGCCTCCTAGCCCCCTATCCCCCTAGCCGCCCTAGCCCTAGCCCCGTAGCCCTAGTCCTAGCCCTAACCACAGCCCAAGCCCCCTAGCCCCCTAGCCTCAGCCATAGCCATAGCCCCCTAGCCCCAGTACTAGCCTCCTAGCCCTAGCCCCAGTCCTCAAGCCCCCTAGCCCTAGCCCCCTAGCCCTAGCACTAGCCCCCTAGCCCTAGTCCTAGTCCTGGCCCAAGCTCTAGCCCCCTAGCCCCTAACCCTAGCCCCCTAGCCCTAGCCACCTAACCCCCTATCCCCAGCACTAGCCTCCAAGGCCCCTACCCTAGCCCTAGCCCCCTAGCCCCCTAACTCCAGCCCCAGCCTCCAGCCCCAGCCCCAGCCCCAGTCCTAGCCCTAGCCCTAGCCCTAACCCTAACCCTGACCATGACCCTGACCCTAACCCTAACCCTAACCCTAACACTAACCCCCTAACCCTAACCCTAGCCCTAGCCCTCTAACCCTAACCCTAAACATAACACTAACCCCCTAAACATAACCCTAACACTAACCCCTAACCCTAACCAACCCTAACCCTAACCCTGACCCTGAACAAGAACCTGACCCTAACCCTAACCCTAACCCTAACCCTAAGCCCTAACCCTAACCCTAACCCCTAACACCTAACACTAACCATATCCCTAACCCTAACCCTAACCCCTAACACCAAACCCTAGCCCTAACCCTAACCCTAACCCTAACAACAGCCCCAACACAAACCCCAACCCCAATCCTAACCCTAACCCCAACCCTAAACCTAACCGTAACCCTAACCCTAAACTTCTAACCCTTACCCTAACCCTCTAACCCTAAACCTAACTGTAACCCTAACCCTAACCCTAACCCTAACCCTCTAACCCTTACTCTAACCCTCTAACCCTAACCCTAACCCTAACCCTAACCCTAACCCTAACCCTAACCCTAACCCTAACCCTCACATTGACAGCCCTGACCCTGACCCTGACAGCACAGACCCTGACCCTGACAGCCCTGGCCCTGACCCAGACAGCCCTAGCCCTGGCCCTGACAGCCCTGGCCCTGGCAGCCCTGGCCCAGGCCCTGGTGGCCCTGGTCCTGGTTTTGACCCTGGCACTGGCGCTGACCCTTGACCCTAACCCATGACCCCCTAACCCTTAACCTAACCCCGAACCCTAACCATAGACCCTAGCCCCCTATCCCTAGCCCACTAGCTCTAGCCTCCTAGCCCCCTACCCCCCCTAGCCCTAGCCACCTAGTCCTAGCCTTGTCCTAGCCCCCTAGCACTAGCCCCCTAGCCCCAGCCCTAGCCCCTAGCCCCAGCCCCCCCAGCACTAGCCCCTGCCCCAGCCCAGCCCTAGTCCCCAGGGCCCCAGCCCTCAGCCCCCAGCCCCAGCCCCAGCCCCTAGCCCCCCATCCCCAGCCCCAGCCCCCTAGCCCCAGCCCCAGCCCCCTAACCCCAGTCCTTAGTCCCCAGCCCCAGCCCTATCCCCCAGCCCCCAGCCCCCCTAGCCCCAGCCCCAGCCCCCAGCCCCTAACCCTAGCCCCAGCCCCAGCCCCAGCCCCAGCCCCAGCCCTAGCCCCCAGCCCTAGCCCCAGCCCCAGCCCCCTAGCCCCCCCCAGCCCCTAGCCCCCCAGCCCTAGCCCCAGCCCCCCAGCCCCTAGCCCCAGCCCCAGCCCCAGCCCCAGCCCCCCCAGCCCCAGCCCCAGCCCCAGCCCCAGCCCCTAACCCTAGCCCCAGAACCATGACCCTGACCCTGACCCTGACCCCTGACCCTGACCCTGACCCTAACCCTTGACCCTAACCCTAACCCTGACAGACCTGGCCCTGACCCTGACATCCCTGGCCCTGGCCCTGGCAGCCCTGGCCATGTCCCTGATAACCCCGAGCCTCTTAGCCCCCTAGTCCTAGCTCTAGCCCCCTTGTCCCATAGCCCCCTAGCCCTAGCCCCCTAGCACTAGCCCTAACCCACTAGCACTGGTCCTATTCCTAGCCCCTGCCCTAGCCCACTAGCCCCTAGCCCTAGAACCCTAGCCCCCTAGGTCCAGCCCTAGCCTCCAGCCCCAGTCCCAGCCACAGCCCTAGCCCTAGCCATAGCCCTAACCCTAACCCTGACACTGAACCTGACCCTGACCCTAACCCTAAACCTAAATCTAACCCCCTAACCCTAACCCTAACCCTAACCCCTAAACCTAAACCCTAACCCTAACCCCTAACCCTAACCCTAAACCTAACCCCTAACCCCTAACCCTAACACTAACCCTGATTTTAACCCCTAACACTAACCCTAACCCTAACCCCTAACCCTAACTCTAACCCTCCCTAACCCTAACCCTAACCCTGACCCTGACCCTGACCCTGACCCCTGACCCCTAACCCTAACCCTAACCCTAACCCTAACCCTAAAAAAACCTAACCCTATCCCTAACCGCTAACCCCTAACCCTAACCCTATCCCTAACCCTAAACTTAACCCCTAACCCCTAACCCTAACCCAAACCGTAACCCTAACCCTAACCCTAACCCTCTAACCCTAACCCTAACACTAACCGTAAACCTAACCCTAACCCCTAAACCTAACCCCAACCCCAACCCTAACCCTAACCCTAACCCTAACCCTAACCCTAACCCTCTAACCCTAACCCTCACACTGACAGCCCTGACCCTGACCCTGACAGCCCTGGCCCTGACCCTGACAGCCCTGGCCCTGGCCCTGGCCCTGGCCCTGACAGCCCTTGCCTTGGCCCTGACAGCCCTGGCCCTGGCAGCACTGGCACTGGCCCTGGCGGCCCTGGTCCTGGTTTTGACCCTGGCCCTTGCCCTGACCCTTGAGGCTAACCCTTGACCCCCTAACCCTAAACCTAACCCCTAACCCTAACCCTAGCCATAGCCTCCTAGCCCTAGACCGCTAGCCATAGCCTCCTAGCCCCCTAGCACCCTAGCCAACCTAGCCCTAGCCCCCTAGTCTTAGCCCTAGTCCTAGCCCCCTAGCACTAGCCCCACTAGCCCCAGCCCTAGCCCTAGCCATAGCCCTAGCCCTAACCCTAACCCTTACCCTGACCCGGACCCTGACCCTAACCCTAACCCTAACCCTAATCCCTAACCCTAACCTTAACACTAATCCCCTAACCCTAACCCTAACCCCCTAACCCTAACACTAAACCTAACCCTAACCCCCTAACCCTAATGCTAACCCTGACTTTAACCCCTAACCCTAACCCTAACCCCTAACCCTCACCCTAACCCCACCTAACCCTAACCCTGACCCTGACCCTGACCCTGACCCTAACCCTAACCCCCTAACCCTAACCCTAACCCCTAACCCTAACCCTAACCCTAACCATAAACCTAACCCCAACCCCAACCCCAACCCCAACCCCAACCCCAACCCTAACCCCAACCCTAACGCTAACCCTAAACCTAACCCCTAACCCTAACCCTCTAACCCTAACCCTAACCCCTAACCATAACCAAACACTAACCAGAACCCTAACCCTAACCCCCTAAAACCTAACCCAACCCCAACCCCAACCCTAACCCTAACCCTAACCCTAAGCCTAACCCTAAACCTAACCCTCTAACCCTAACCCTCACACTGACAGCCCTGACCCTGACCCTGACAGCACTAACCCTGACCCTGACAGCCCTGGCCCTGACCCTGACAGCCCTGACCCTGGCCCTGACAGCCCTGGCCTTGGCCCTGACAGCCCTGGCTCTTGCAGCCCTGGCCCTGGCCCTAGTGGCCCTGGTCCTGGTTTTGACCCTGGCCCTGGCCCTCACCCTTGACCCTAACCCTTGACCCCCTAACCCTAAACCTAACCCCTAACCCTAACCATAGCCCTAGCCCCCTAGCCCTAGCCCGCTAGCCCTAGCCTCCTAGCCCCCTAGGCCCCTAGCCCCCCTAGCCCTAGCCCCCTAGTCCTAGCCCTAATCCTAGCCCCCTAGCACTAGCCCACTAGCCCCAGCCCTAGCCCCTAACCCTAGCCCTAGCCCTAGCCCTAGTCCTAGCCCCCTAGGCCCCTATCCTCAGCCCTAGCCCTAGCCCCCTAGCCCTATCCCCCTATCCCCAACCCTAGCCCCCTAGCCCTAGCCCTAGTCCCCTAGTCCCCTAGCCCACTACCCCTAGGCCCCTAGCCCTAGCCCTAGCCCCCTAACCCGAGTCCTAGTCCTAGCCCCAGCCCTAGCCCCCTAGCCCTTAGCCCTAGACCCCTAGCCCTAGCCACCTAGCCCCTGGCCCCAGCCCTAGCCTCCTAGGCCCCTACCCTAGCCCTAGCCCGCTAGCCCCCAAGCTCCAACCCTAACCTCCAGCCCCAGCCCCAGCCCTAGCCCTAGCCCTAGCCCTAGCCCTAGCCCTAACCTGACCCTGACCCTGACCCTGACCCTGACCCTAACCCTAACCCTAACCCCCTAAACCTAACCCTAAACCTAACCCTAACCCCCTAACCTTAACCCTAACACTAACCCCTAACCCTAACCACCCTAACCCTAACCCTAACCCAGACCCAGAACCTGACCCTAACCCTAAACCTAACCCTAACCCTAAGCCCTAACCCTAACCCTAACCCCTAACCCCTAACACTAACCCTATCCCTAACCCTAACCCTAACCCCTAACACCTAACCCTAGCCCTAACCCTAACCTTAACCGTAACCCCAGCCCCAACACAAACCCCAACCCCAATCCCAACCCTAACCCCAACCCTAAACCTAACCCTAACCCTAACCCTCTAACCCTAACCCTAACTCTAACCCTAACCCTAACCCTAACCCTAACCCTAACCCTAACCCTAACCCTAACCCTCTAACCCTAACCCTCACACTGACAGCCCTGACGCTGGCCCTGACAGCACTGACCCTGACCCTGACAGCCCTGGCCCTCACCCTGACTGCCCTGGCCCTGGCCCTGACAGCCCTGGCCTTGGCCCTGACAGCCCTGGCCCTGGCAGCCCTGGCACTGGCCCTGGCGGCCCTGGTCCTGGTTTTGACCCTGGCCCTGGCCCTGACCCTTGACCCTAACCCTTGACCCCTAACCCTAAACCTAACCCCTAACCCTAACCATAGCCCTAGCCCCATAGCCCCCTAGGCCACTAGCCCCCCTAGCCCTAGCCCCTTAGTGCTAGCCCTAGTCCTAGTCCCCTAGCATTAGCCCCCTAGCCCCAGCCCTAGCCCCTAGCCGTAGCCCTAGCCCTAGCCCCAGCCCTAGCCCCCTATCCCCAGCCCTAGCCCCCTAGCCCTAGGCCTAGCCCCCTAGTCCCCTAGCCCACTACAGCCCCCAGCCCCCCCCTAGCCCCTAGCCCCAGCCCCAGCCCCCCCAGCCCTAGCCCCCAGCCCCCCTAGCCCCAGCCCCCCCTAGCCCCAGCCCCAGCCATAGCCTCCAGCCCCTAGCCCCAGCCCCCCCCAGCCCCAGCCCCAGCCCTCCAGCCCCAGCCCCAGCCCCAGCCCCAGCCCTAGCCCTAACGCTAGCCGTAACCCTAACCCTGACCCTGACCCTGACCATAACCCTAACCCTAACCCTGACAGACCTGGCCCTGACACTGACAGCCCTGGCCCTGGTCCTGACAGCCCTGGCCCTGGCCGTGACAGCCCTGGCCCTAGCCGTGACAGCCCTGGCCCTGATCCTGACAGCCCTGGCCCTGACTCTGACAGCCCTTGCCCTGGCAGCCCTGGCCCTGGCCCTGGCAGCCCTGGCCCTGGCCCTGGACCTTGACCCTTGACCCTAACCTTTGACCCACTAACCCTAAACCCTAACCCTAACCCCTAACCCCTAACCCTTACCCTAACCCTTAAAGTCCTAACCCTGACCCTGACCCTAACAGCACAGACCCTGACCCTGACAGCCCTGGCCTTGGCCCTGACAGCCCTGGCCCTGGCCCTGGCAGCCCTGGTCTTGGCCCTGGCAGCCCTGGCCCTGGCCCTGGCGGCCCTGGTCCTAGCCCTGACCCTGACCCTGGCCCTGACCCTTGACCCTGACCCTTGACCCCCTAACCCTAACCCTAACCCATAACCCTAACCCTAGCCCTAGCCCCTTAGCCCTAGCCCGCTAGCCCAACCCCCTTGCCCTAGCCCCTAGCCCTAGCCCTAGCACCCTAGCCCTAGCCTCCTAGCCATCAAACCCCCTAGCCCCCCTAGCCCTAGCTTCCTAGTCCTATCCCTAGTCCTAGCCCCCTAGCACTAGCCCCCTAGCCCCAGCCCTAGTTCCATAGCCCTAGCCCTAGCCCCCTAGCCGTAGACCTAGAACCAGCCCTAGCCCCCTAGCCCCCTAGCCTCAGCCCTAGCCCTATCCCCCTAGCCCTATCCCCCTAGCCCTAGCCCTATCCCCCTAGCCCTAATATTAATACTAGCCCCAGCCCTAGCCCCCTAACCCCTAGCCCTAGCCCCTAGCCCTAGCCCCAGCCCCCTAGCCCCTAGCCCCAGCCCCAGCCCCCTAGCCCTAGCCTTAGCCCTATCCCCAGCCCTAGCCCCCTAGCCTCAGCCCTAGCCCTAGCCACCTAGCCCTATCCCCATAGAACCAGCCCAAGCCCGCCAGCCCTAGCCCTAACCCCTAGTCCCCTAGCCCGCTAGCCCTAGCCCTAGCCACCTAGCCCTAGCCTCCTAGCCGCCTATCCTCCTAGCCGCCCTAGCCCTAGCCCCCTAGTCTTAGCCCTAGTCCTAGCCCCCAAGCACTAGCCCCCTAGCCCCAGCCCTAGCCCCCTAGCCCCAGCCCTAGCCCAGTAGCCCTAGTCTTAGCCCTAGCCCCAGCCCTAACCCCTAGCCCCCTAGCCTCAGCTCTAGCCCTAACCCCCTAGCCCCAGCCCTAGCCCCCTAGCCCTAGACCCCAGTCCAAAAGCCCCCTAGCCCTAGCCCCCTAGTCCTAGCACTAGCACCCTAGCCCTAGTCCCAGTCCTAGCCACAGCCCTAGGCCCTAGCCCCTAACCCTAGCCCCCTAGCCCTAGCCACCTAGCTCCCTAGCACCAGCCCTACCTCCTAGGCCCCTACCCTAGCCCTAGCCCCCTAGCCCCCTAGCTACAGCCCTAGCCTCCAGCCCCAGCCCCAGGCCCAGCCCTAGCTCTAGCCCTAGCCCTAACCCTAACCCTGACCCTGACCCTGACCCTGACCCTGACCCTAACCTAACCCTAACCCTAACCCCCTAACCTTAACCCTAACACTAACCCCTAACCCTAACCACACCTAACCCTAACCCCTGACCCTGACCCAGAACCTGACACTAACCCTAACCCTAACCCTAACCCTAACCCCTAACCGTAAGCCCTAACCCTAACCCTAACCCCTAACCCCTAACACTAACCCTATCCCTAACCCTAACCCTAACCCCTAACACCTAACCCTAGCCCTAACCCTAACCCTAACCCTAACCCTAACCACAGCCCCAACACAAACCCCAACCCCAATCCCAACCCTAACCCCAACCCTAAAACTAACCCTAACCCTAACCCTAACCCTCTAACCCTAACACTAACCCTCTAACCCTAACACTAACCCTAACCCTAACCCTAACCCTAACCCTAACCCTAACCCTAACCCTCTAACCCTAACCCTCACACTGACAGCTCTGACCCTGACCCTGACAGCACTGACCCTGACCCTGACAGCCGTGGCCCTGACCCTGACAGCCCTGGCCCTGGCCCTGACAGCCCTGGCCATGACCCTGACAGCCCTGGCCCTGGCAGCCTTGGCCCTGGCCCTGGTGGCCCTGGTCCTGGTATTGACCCTGACCCTGGCCCTGACCCTTGACCCTAACCCTTGACCCCCTAACCCTAAACCTAACCCCTAACCCTAACCATAGCCCTAGCCCCCCAGCCCTAGCCCCCTAGGCCCCTAGCCTCAGCCCTAGCCCTAGCCCCCTAGCCCTAGCCCCCTATCCCCAGCCCTAGGCCCCTAGCCCTAGCCCTAGCCCCCTAGTCCCCTAGCCCACTAGCCCTAGTCCCCTAGCCCTAGCCCTAGCCCCCTAACCCTAGTCCTAGCCCCAGCCCTAGCCCCCAGCCCCTAGCCCAAGCCCCCAGCCCCAGCCCCCCAGCCCCCTAGCCCGAGCCATAGCCTCCTAGTCCCCTAGCCCTAGCCCTAGCCCCTAGCCCCCTAGCTCCAGCCCTAGCCTCCAGCCCCAGCCCCAGCCCCAGCCCCAGCCCCAGCCCTTGCCCTAACGCTAGCCATAACCCTGAACCTGACCCTGACCCTGACCCTGACCCTGACCCTGATCCTGACCCTGACCCTAACCCTAACCCTAACCCTGACAGACCTGGCCCTGACCCTGACATCCCTGGCCCTGGCCCTGGCAGCCCTGGCCGTGGCCCTGATAACCCTGACGGCCCTGGGCCTGGCAGCCTTTGTGGCCCTCTACCTGGCTCTGGCCCGGGTCCTGGAAGCCCTGGCCCTGGCCCTGGCCCTTGACCCTTGACCCTAACCTTTGACCCACTAATCCTAACCCCTAACCCCTAACCCTTACCCTAACCCTGACAGCCCTGACCCTGACCCTGACAGCACAGACCCTGACCCTGACAGCCCTGGCCTTGACCCTGACAGCCCTGGCCCTGGCCCTGGCACCCCTGGTCCTGGCCCTGGCAGCCCTGGCCTTGGCCCTGGCGGCCCTGGTCCTAGCCCTGACCCTGACCCTGGCCATGACCCTTGACCCTAACCCTTGACCCCTAACCCTAACCCTAACCCGTAACCCTAACCCTAGCCCTAGCCCCCTAGCCCTAGCCCGCTAGCCCAACCCCCTTGCCCTAGCCCCCTAGCCCTAGCCCTAGCACCATAGCCCTAGCCTCCTAGCCACCTAGCCCACTAGCCCCCCTAGCCCTAGCCCCCTTGTCCTAGCCCTAGTCCTAGCCCCCATAGCACTAGCCCCCAGGCCCCAGCCCTAGCCCCATAACCCTAGCCCTAGCCTCCTAGCCCTAGCCCTAGAACCAGCCCTAGCCCCCTATCCCCATAGCCTCAGCCCTAGCCCTAGCCCCCTAGCCCTATCCCCTAGCCCTAACCCTAACCCCCTAACCTTAACCTTAACACTAAGCCCTAACCCTAACCACCCCTAACCCTACCCTGACCCTGACCCAGAACCTGACCCTAACCCTAAACCTAACCCTAACCCTAAGCACTAACCCTAACCCTAACACCTAACCTCTAACAGTAACCCTATCCCTAACCCTAACCCTAATCCCTAACACCTAACCCTAACCCTAAACCTAACGCTCTAACCATATCCCTAACCCTCTCACCCTAACACTAACCCTAACCCCTAACCCCTAACCCTAACCCTAACCCTAACCGTAACTTGTTTGTAACAAGAACAAATTTCCAACGAAAAAACATAAACACAAAGATCTACTTTGTAAGCTAAATCACATGTGTGTCACCCGCTCAATTAGGAATACAGGAAAACTAAAAAGTAATATAACCCTAACACTAACCCTAACCCTAACCCCTAATCCTAACCCTAACCCTAACCCTAACCACAACCACAACCCCAACCCGAACCACAACCCTAACCCCAACCCCAACACTAACCCTAACCCTAACCCTTACCCCTAACCCCTAACCCCTAACCCCTAACCCCTAACCCCTAACCCCTAACCCTGACAGCCCTGACCCTGACCCTGACAGCACTGACCCTGACCCTGACTGCCCTGGCCCTGACCCTGACAGCCCTGCCCCTGGCCCTGACAGCCCTGGCCCTGGCCCTGACAGCCCTGGCCCTGGCCCTGGCAGCCGTGGGCCTGGCCCTGGCGGCCCTGGTCCTGGTCCTTACCCTGACCCTGGCCCTGACCCTTGACCCTAACCCTTGACCCCTAACCCTAAACCTAACCCCTAACCCTAACCATAGCCCTAGCCCCCTAGCCCTAGCCTGCTAGCTCTAGCCTCCTAGGCCCTAGGCCCCTAGCCCCCCTGTCCCTAGCCCCCTAGTCCTAGCCCTAGTCCTAGCCCCCTAGCACTAGCCCCCTAGCCCCAGCCCTAGCCCCTAGCCCTAGCCCCTAGCCCTAGCCCCAGCCCTAGCCCCCAGCCCCCCAGGCCCCCTAGCCCCAGCCCCAGCCCCAGCCCCAGCCCTAGCCCCCAGTCCCCAGCCCCCAGCCCCCTAGTCCTAGTCCCCAGCCCCCAGCCCTAGCCCCAGCCCCAGCCCTAGCCCCCCCTAGCCCCCCAGCCCCTAGCCCCCCTAGTCCTAGCCCCTAGCCCCCCAGCCCCTAGCCCTAGCCTCCAGCCCCAGCCCCAGCCTCAGCCCTAGCCCCAGCCCCTAGCCCCTAACCCCTGACCCTGACCCTGACCCTGACCCTGACCCTGACCCCCTGATCCTGACCCTGACCCTAACCCTAAACCTAACCCTGACAGACCTGGCCCTGACCCTGACATCCCTGGCCCTGGCCCTGGCATCCCTGGCCGTGGCCCTGATAACCCTGACAGCCCTGGGCCTGGCAGCCTTTGTGGCCTCTACCTGGGCCTGGCCCTGGCCCTGGCATCCCTGGCCCTGGCCCTGGCCCTTGACCCTTGACCCTATCCTTTGACCCACTAACCCTAACCCCTAACCCTAACCCCTAACCCCTAACCCTTACCCTAACCCTGACAGCCCTGACCCTGACCCTGACAGCACAGACCCTGACCCTGACAGCCCTGGCCTTGACCCTGACAGCCCTGGTCCTGGCCCTGGCAGCCCTGGCCTTGGCCCTGGCGGCCCTGGTCCTAGACCTGACCCTGACCCTGGCCATGACCCTTGACCCTAACCCTTGATCCCTAACCCTAACCCTAACCCGTAACCCTAACCCTAGCCCTAGCCCCCTAGCCCTAGCCTGCTAGCCCAACCCCCTTACCCTAGCACCCTAGCCCTAGCCCTAGCACCCTAGCTTTAGCCTCCTAGCCACCTAGCTCCCTAGCCCCCTAGCCCTAGCCACCTTGTCCTACCCTAGTCCTAGCTCCCTAGCACTAGTCCCCTAGCCCCAGCCCTAGCCCCATAACCCTAGCCCTAGCCCCCTAGCCCTAGCCCTAGAACCAGCCCTATCCCCCTAACCCCTAGCCTCAGCCCTAGCCCTAGCCCCCTAGCCCTATCCCCCTAGCCCCAACCCTAACCACCTAACCTTAACCCTAACACTAACCCCTAACCCTAACCACACCTAACCCTACCCTGACCCTGACACTAACCCTAAACCTAACCCTAACCCTAAGCCCTAACCCTAACCCTAACCCCTAACATCTAACAGTAACCCTATCCCTAACCCTAACCCTAACCCCTAACACCTAACCCTAACCCTAAACCTAACGCTCTAACCATAACCCTAACCCTCTAACCCTAACCCTAACCCTAACCCTAACCCTAACCCCTAACCCCTAAACCTAACCCTAACCCTAACCTAACCCTAACTGTTCAGAATAAGAAGAAATTTCCAACGAAAAAACGTAAACACAAAGATCTACTTTGTAAGCTAAATCACATGTGTGTCACTCGCTCAATTAGGAATACAGGAAAACTAAAAAGTGATATAACCCTAACACTAACCCTAACCGTAACCCTAACCCTCTAACCCTAACCCTAATCCTCTAACCTTAACCCTAACCCCTAAACCTAACCCTAACCCTAACCCTAACTCCTAACCCCTAACCCTAACCCTAACCCTAACCACAACCACAACCCGAACCCCAACCCAAACCCTAACCCCAACCCAAACACTAACCCTAACGCTAACCCTTATCCCTAACCCCTAACCCCTAACCCTAACCCCTAATCCCTAACCCTAACCCTGACAGCCCTGACCCTGACCCTGACAGCACTGACCCTGACCCTGACTGCCCTGGCCCTGACACTGACAGCCCTGGCCCTGGCCCTGACAGCCCTGGCCCTGGCCCTGATAGCCCTGGCCCTGGCCCTGGCAGCCGTGGCCCTGGCCCTGGCGGCCCTGGTCCTGGTCCTTACCCTGACAATGGCCCTGACCCTTGACCCTAACCCTTGACCCCCTAACCCTAAACCTAACCCCTAACCCTAACCATAGCCCTAGCCCCCTAGCCCTAGCCTGCTAGCCCTAGCCTCCTAGCCCCCTAGGCCCCTAGCCCCCCTGTCCCTAGCCCCCTAGTCCTAGCCCTAGTCCTAGCCCCCTAGCACTAGCCCCCTAGCCCCAGCCCTAGCCCCTAGCCCTAGCCCTAGCCCTAGCCCCAGCCCCAGCCCTAGCCCCCTAGGCCCCTAGCCACTGCCCTAGCACCCAGCCACCTAGCCCTATCCCCCTATCCCCAGCCCTAGGCCCCTAGCCCTAGCCCTAGCCCCCTAGTCCCCTAGCCCACTAGCCCTAGTCCCCTAGCCCTAGCCTTAGCCCCCTAACACGAGTCCTAGTCCTAGCCCCAGCCCTAGCCCCCAGCCCCCAGCCCAGCCCCCAGCCCCAGCCCCAGCCCCTAGCCCTTTAGCCCCAGCCATAGCCTCCTAGCCCCCTAGCCCTAGCCCTTGCCCCTAGCCCCCTAGCTCCAGCCCTAGCCTCCAGCCCCAGCCCCAGCCCCAGCCCTAGCCCTAACCCTAGCTGTAACCATGACCCTGACCCTGACCCTGACCCTGATCTGACCCTGACCCTAACCCTAACCCTAACCCTGACAGACCTGGCCCTGACCCTGACATCCCTGGCCCTGGCCCTGGCAGCCCTGGCCATGGCCCTGATAACCCTGACGGCCCTGGGCCTGGCAGCCTTTGTGGCCCTCTACCTGGCCCTGGCCCTGGCCCTGGCAGCCCTGTCCCTGACCCTGGCCCTTGACCCTTGACCCTAACCTTTGACCCACTAACCCTAAATCCTAACCCTAACCCCTAAACCCTAACCCTTACCCTAACCCTTAAAGCACTGACCCTGACCCTGACAGCACAGACCCTGACCCTGACAGCCCTGGCCTTGACCCTGACAGCCCTGGCCCTGGCCCTGGCACCCCTGGTCCTGGCCCTGGCAGCCCTGGCCTTGGCCCTGGCGCCCTGGACCTAGCCCTGACCCTGACCCTGGCCATGACCCTTGACCCTAACCCTTGACCCCTAACCCTAACCCTAACCCGTAACCCTAACCCTAGCCCTAGCCCCCTACCCCTAGCCCAACCCCCTTGCCCTAGCCCCCCTGGCCATAGCCCTAGCACCCTAGCCCTAGCCTCCTAGCCACCTAGCCCCCTAGCCCCCCTACCCCTAGCCCCCTTGTCCTAGCCCTAGTCCTAGCCCCCTAGCACTAGCCCCCTATCCCCAGCCCTAGCCCCATAACCCTAGCCCTAGCCCCCTAGCCCTAGCCCTAGAACCAGCCCTAGACCCCTAGCCCCCTAGCCTCAGCCCTAGCTCTAGCCCCCTAGCCCTATCCCCCTAGCCCTAACCCTAACCCCCTAACCTTAACCCTAACACTAAACCCTAACCCTAACCACCCCTAACCCTACCCTGACCCTGACCCAGAACCTGACCCTAACCCTAAACCTAACCCTAACCCTAAGCCCTAACCCTAACCCTAACCCCTAACCTCTAACAGTAACCCTATCCCTAACCCTAACCCTAAACCCTAACACCTAACCCTAACCCTAACCCTAACTTGTCCGTAACAAGAAGAAATTTCCAACGAAAAAATGTAATCACAAAGATCTACTTTGTAAGCTAAATCACATGTGTGTCACTCGCTCAATTAGGAATACAGGAAAACTAAAAAGTGATATAACCCTAACACTAACCCTAACCCTAACCCTAACCTCTAACCTCTAACCCTAACCCTAATCCTCTAACCTTAACCCTAACCCTAACCCTAACCCTAATCCTAACCCTAAACACAACCACAACCCCAACCCCAACCCCAACCCTAACCCCAATCCTAACACTAACCCTAACCCTAACCCTTACCCCTAACCCCTAACACCTAACCCCTAAGCCCTAACCCCTAACCCGTAACCCCTAACCCTAACCCTGACAGCCCTGACCCTGACCCTGACAGCACTGACCCTGACCCTGACTGCCCTGGCCCTGACCCTGACAGCCATGCCCCTGGCCCTGACAGCCCTGGCCCTGGCCCTGACAGCCCTGGCCCTGACAGCCCTGGCAGCCGTGGCCCTGGCCCTGGCGGCCCTGGTCCTGGTCCTTACCCTGACCCTGGCCCTGACCCTTGACCCTAACCCTTGACCCCTATCCCTAACCCTAACCCCTAAGCCTAACCCTAGCCCTAGCCCCCTAGCCCTAGCCCGCTAGCCCAACCCCCTTGCCCTAGAACCCTAGCCCTAGCCCCCTAGCCCTAGTCTCCTTGCCCCCTATCCCCCTAGCCCCCCTAGCCCTAGCCACCTAGTCCTAGCCCTAGTCCTAGCCCTCTAGCACTAGCCCCCTAGCCACAGCCCTAGCCCCCCAGACCTAGCCCTAGCCGCCTAGCCCCCAGCCCTAGCCCCTAGCTTACTAGCCCCTAGCCCCAGCCCCCCTAGCCCCCCTAGCCCCAGCCCTAGCCTCCTAGCCCCAGCCCCTAGCCCCAGCCCTAGCCCCTATCCCCTAGCTCCAGCCCCAGCCTCCAGCCACAGTCCCAGCCCCAGTCCTAGCCCTAGCCCCAGCCCCAGCCCCTAGCCCCTAGCCCTAGCCCTAGCCCTAACCCTAACCCTGACCCTGATACTGACCCAGACCCTAACCCTAACCCTAACCCTAACCCCCTAACACTAACCCCTAACCCTAACCCTAACCCTAACCCTAAACCTAATCCTAACCCCTAACCCTAACCCTAACCCTGATTTTAACCCCTAACACTAATCCTAAACCTAACCCCAAACCCTAACCCTAACCCCCCTAACCCTAACCCTGACACTGACACTGACCCTGACCCTGACCCTGACCCTGACCCATAACCCTAACCCCTAACCCTAACCCTAACACACCCTAACCCTAACCCTAACCCCTAACCCCTAACCTTAAGCCTATCACTAACCCTAACCCTAACCCCTAACCCATAACCCTAACCCCAGCCCTAACCCTAACCATAACCCTAACCCTAACCTCTAACCCTAACCCTAACCCTAACCCCTAACCCTAACCCTAACCCTAACCCTAGCCTAGCCCCTAGCCTTAGCCGCTAGCCCAACCCCTTGCACTAGCCCCCCTAGCCCCAGCCCCAGCCCCTGGCCCTAGTCTCCTTGCCCCCTATCCCTCTGGCCCCTGCTAGCCCTAGCCCCCCTAGTCCTAGCCCTGGTCCTAGCCCCAGCACTAGCCCCCCTAGCCCCAGCCCTAGCCCCCCAGACCCAGCCCCTAGCCCCCCAGCCCTAGCCCCAACCCCAGCCCCAGCCCCAGCCCCCCCCCCCCCCAGCCGCAGCCCCAGCCCCAGCCCCCAGCCATATCCCCAGCCCAGCCCCAGCCCCCCAGCCCCCCAGGCCCAGCCCCAGCCCCCTAGTCCCCTAGCCCCCTAGCCCTAGCCCACTAGCACTAGCCCTAGTCCACTAGCCCTGTTCCTAGTCCTAGCCCCAGTCCTAGCCCCCTAGCCCCAGCCCTAGCCACCTAGCCCCAGCCACCCCTAGCCCCCCCTAGCCCCAGCCCTAGCCTCCTAGCCCCCTAGCCCTAGCCCTAGCACCCTAGCCCCCTAGCTCCTGCCCTAGCCTCCAGCCCCAGTCCCAGCCCCAGCCCTAGCCCTAGCCATAGCCCTAACCCTAACCCTGACGCTGACCCTGAACCTAACCCTAACCCTAACCCCTAACCCTAACCCTAACCCTAACCCTAACCATAACCATAACCCCCTAAACATAACCCTAATTCCCTAACCCTAAACCTAAACCTAAAGCCCTAACCCTAACCCTAACCTTGATTTTAACCCCTAACACTAACCCTAACCCCTAACACTAACCCTCTAACCCTAACCCTAACCCTCTAACCCTAAACCTAACAATAACCGTAACCCTAACCCTAACCCCTAACCCTAACCCCAACCCCAACCCCAACCCTAACCCTAACCCTAACCCTAACCCTAACCCTCTAACCCTAACCCTCACACTGACAGCCCTGACCCTGACCCTGACAACACTGACCCTGACCCTGACAGCCCTGGCCTTGACCCTGACAGCCCTGGCCCTGGCCCTGACAGCCCTGGCCCTGGCCCTGACAGCCCTGGCCCTGGCAGCACTGGCACTGTCCCTGGTGGCCCTGGTACTGGTTTTGAACCTGGCCCTGTTCCTGACCCTTGACGCTAACCCTTGACCCCCTAACCCTAAACCTAACCCTTAACCCTAAACCTACCCCTAGCCCCCTAGCCCTAGCCCGCTAGCCCTAGCCTCCTAGCCCCCTAGCACCCTAGCCCCCCTAGCCATAGCCCCCTAGTCCTAGCCCTAGTCCTAGCCCCCTAGCACTAGCCCCCTAGCCCCAGCCCTAGCCCCCTAGCCCTAGCCCTAGACCTAGCCCCAGCCCTAGACCCCTAGCCCCCTAGCCTCAGCCCTAGCCCTAGCCCCCTAGCCCGAGCCCCCAGTCCCCTAGCCCCCTAAACCTAGCCCCGTAGCCCTAGCCCCCTAGGCCTATTCCTATTCCTAGCCCCAGCCCTAGCCACCTAGCCCCCTAGCCCCATCCTTAGCCTCCTAGCCACCTACCCTAGCCCTAGCCCCTAGTCCCCTAGCTCCAGCCCTAGCCTCCAGCCCCAGCTCCAGCCCCAGCCCTAGCCCTAGGCCTAGCCCTAAACCTAACCCCTGACCCTGACCCTGACCCTGACCCTAACACTAACCCTAACCCTAACCTTAACACTAATCCCCTAACCCTAACCCTAACCCCCTAACCCTAACCCTAACCCTGACTTTAACCCCTAACCCTAACCCTAACCCCTAACCCTCACCCTAACCCCACCTAACCCTAACCCTCACCCTGACCCCTAACCCTAACACTAACACCCCTAACCCTTACCCTAACCCTAACCCTAACCATAACCATAACCCTAACCCCAACCCAAACCCCAACCCCAACCCCAACCCTAACCCCAACCCTAACCCTAACCCTAACCCTATCCCTAACCCTCTAACCCTAACCCTAACCCTCTAACCCTAACCCTCACACTGACAGCCCTGACCCTGACCCTGACAACACTGACCCTGACCCTGACAGCCCTGGCCTTGACCCTGACAGCCCTGGCCCTGGCCCTGACAGCCCTGGCCCTGGCCCTGACAGCCCTGGCCCTGGCAGCACTGGCACTGTCCCTGGTGGCCCTGGTACTGGTTTTGAACCTGGCCCTGTTCCTGACCCTTGACGCTAACCCTTGACCCCCTAACCCTAAACCTAACCCTTAACCCTAAACCTACCCCTAGCCCCCTAGCCCTAGCCCGCTAGCCCTAGCCTCCTAGCCCCTAGCACCCTAGCCCCCCTAGCCATAGCCCCCCTAGTCCTAGCCCTAGTCCTAGCCCCCTAGCCCTAGCCCCCTAGCCCCAGCCCTAGCCCCCTAGCCCTAGCCCTAGACCTAGCCCCAGCCCTAGACCCCTAGCCCGCTAGCCTCAGCCCTAGCCCTAGCCCCCAGCCCCTGCCCCCCAGTCCCCTAGCCCCCTAACCCTAGCCCCGTAGCCCTAGCCCCCTAGGCCTATTCCTATTCCTAGCCCCAGCCCTAGCCACCTAGCCCCCTAGCCCCATCCTTAGCCTCCTAGCCACCTACCCTAGCCCTAGCCCCTAGCCCCCTAGCTCCAGCCCTAGCCTCCAGCCCCAGCTCCAGCCCCAGCCCTAGCCCTAGGCCTAGCCCTAAACCTAACCCTGACCCTGACCCTGACCCTAACACTAACCCTAACCCTAACCTTAACACTAATCCCCTAACCCTAACCCTAACCCCCTAACCCTAACCCTAACCCTGACTTTAACCCCTAACCCTAACCCTAACCCCTAACCCTCACCCTAACCCCAACCTAACCCTAACCCTCACCCTGACCCCTAACCCTAACACTAACACTGAACCCTTACCCTAACCCTAACCCTAACCATAACCATAACCCTAACCCCAACCCAAACCCCAACCCCAACCCAACCCTAACCCCAACCCTAACCCTAACCTAACCCTATCCCTAACCCTCTAACCCTAACCCTAACCCTCTAACCATAACCCTAACACTAACCGTAACCCTAACCCTAACCCCTAACCCTAACCCCAACCCCAACCGAAACCCTAACCCCAACCCCAACCGAAACCCTAACCCTAACCCTAACCCTAACCCTAACCCTAACCCTCTAACCCTAACCCTCATACTGATAGCCCTGACCCTGACCCTGACAGCACTGACCCTGACTCTGACAGCCCTGGCCCTGACCCTGCCAGCCCTGGCCCTGGCCCTGCCAGCCCTGGCCTTGGCCCTGACAGCCCTGGCCCTGGCAGCCCTGGCCCTGGCCCTGGCCGCCCTGGTCCTGGTTTTGACCCTGACCCTGGCCATGACCCTTGACCCTAACCCTTGACCCCCTAACCCTAAACCTAACCCCTAACCCTAACCATAGCCCTAGCCCCCTAGCCCTAGCCCGCTAGCCCTAGCCTCCTACCCCCCTATCCCCCTAGCCCCGCTAGCCCCGCAAGCCCTAGCCACCTAGTCCTAGCCCTACTCCTAGCCCCCTAGCACTAGCGCCCTATCCCTAGCCCTAGCCCCAGCCCTAGCCCCCTAGCCCCCAAGCCTCAGCCCTAGCCCTAACCCCCTAGCCACAGCCCTATTCCCCTATCCTTAGCCCTAGCCCCTAGTCTCCTAGCCCCCTAGCCCTAGCTCCCTAGCACTAGTCCTAGCCCCCTAGCCCTAGTCCTAGTCCTAGCCCCAGCCCTAGCCCCCAAGCCCCAGCCCCCCCCCTAGCCCTAGCTCCCCAGCCCCTAGCCCCAGCCATAGCCTCCTAGCCCCCTAGCCCTAGCCCTAGCCCCTAGCCCCCTTGCTACAGCCCTAACCTCCAGCCCCAGCCCCAGACCCCGCCCTAGCCCTAACCCTAGCCCTATCCCTAACACTAACCCTGAACCTGACCCTCACCCTGACACTGACCCTAACCCTAACCCTAACCCTGACAGACCTGGCCCTGACACTGACAGCCCTGGCCCTGGCCGTGACAGCCCTGGCCCTGATCCTGACAGCCATGGCCCTGGCAGCCCTGGCCGTGGCCCTGATAGCCCTGACGGCCCTGGGCCTGGCAGCCTTTGTGGCCCTCTCCCTGGCCCTGGCCCTGGCCCTGGCAACCCTGGTAATGTCCCTGGACCTTGACCCTTGACCCTAACCTTTGACCCACTAACCCTAACCCCTAACCCTAACCCCTAACACCTAACCCTAACCCTAACCCTGACAGCCCTGACCCTGACCCTGACAGCACTGACCCTGACCCTGACAGCCCTGGCCTTGACCCTGACAGCCCTGGTCCTGGCCCTGGCAGCCCTGGCCTGGCCCCCCAATTTCCTGCTCCTAGCCCTGACCCTGACCCTGGCCCTGACCCTTGACCCTAACCCTTGACCCCCTAACCCTAAACCTAACCCTTAACCCTAACCCTAGCCCTAGACCCCTAGCCCTACCCTCTAGCCAAACCCCTTGCCCTAGGCTCCTATCCCTAGCCCTAACCGCCCTAGGCCTAGCCCCCTAGTCCTAGCCCTAGTCCTAGCCCCCTAGCAATAGACCCCTAGCCCCAGCCCTAGACCCCTAGCCTAAGCCCTAGCCCCCTAGCCCTAGCCCTAGCCCCAGCCCTAGCCCCTAGACCCCTAGGCTCAGCCCTAGCCCTAGCCCCCTAGCCCTATCCACCTAGACCCAGCCCTAGCCCCCTAGGCCTAGCCCTAGCCCCCTAGTCCCCTAGCCCCCTAGCCCTAGCCCCCTAGCCCTAGCCCTAGCCTCCTAGCCCTAGTCCTAGTCCTAGCCCCAGTCCTAGCCCCCTAGGCCTAACCCTAGCCCCCTAGCCTCCTAGCCTCCTAGCCCTAGCCCTAGCCCCCTAGCCCCCTAACTCCAGCCCTAGCCTCCAGCCTAGGCACCAGCCCCAGCCCCAGCCCTAGCCCTAGCCCTAAAGCTAACCCTGACCCTGAACCTTACCCTGACCCTAACCCTAACCCTAATTCTAACACCCTAACACTAGCCCTAACACTAACCCCCTAACCATAACCCTAACCCTAACCCTAACCCTGATTTTAACCCCTAACCCTAACCCTAACCCCTAACACCTAACACTAACCCTAACCCTCCTAACATTAACAATGACCCTGACCCTGACCCTGAACCTGAACCCTAGCTCTAACCCTAACTCCTAACCCTGATTTTCTAATTTTAACCCTAACCCTAACCCCTAACCCCTAACCCTAACCCTATCCCTAAATCTAACCCTAACTCCTAACCCCTAACCCCGAACCCTAACCCTAATCCTAACCCCAACCCCAACCCCAACCCCAACCCTAACCCCAACCCTAACCCTAACCCTAACCCTCTAACCTAATCCTAACACTCTAACTCTAACCCTAACCATAACACTAACCCTAAACCTAACCCCAAACCCCTAACCCTAACCCCCCTAACCCTAACCCTAACCCTAACCCTCACCCTCTAACCCAAACCCTAACCCTCTAACCCTAACCCTAACCCAAATCCTAAACCTAACCCTAACCCTAACCCTAACCGTAACCTTAACCATAACCCTAACATTAATTCAAATTTAGAATTGGCTAAGGAGTTTCATAAAAGTTTTCATGTTACACCTGAGACATTGTGTCATTGATTTGACATAACTAGAAAAGAAGCTAGAGATGTTGTTACCCAATGTCAAAATTGTTGTCAGTTCTTACCTATGCCTCATGTTGCGAATAATCCCAGAGGAATCCATCCACTACAAGTGTGGCAGATGGATGTTACTCACATTTCATTTTTTGGTAAACTTCAATATTTGCATGTTTCTGTTGATACTTGCTCTGGAGTTGTGTTTGCTTCTCCCCTGACTGGAGAAAAGGCAGCCCATGTTATTCAACATTGCCTAGAGGCATGGAGTGCCTGGGGAAAGCCCAAAATTCTAAAAACTGCCAATGGGCCGGCCTATACTTCTCAAAAATTTGGACAGTTTTGTCATCCAATAAAAGTGACCCATCTAACGGGTCTCCCATATAACCCTCAAAGTCAGGGTATTATTAAACATGCTCACCGCACCCTAAAATCCTACTTAATAAAACAAAAGGGAGAGTCCAGGAGGCTCTGCCCTCAGTGCCATGATTGACCGTTTCCTTGGCACTCTTCACACTCAATTTTTTGAATTTGGACAGTCAAGGCCATTTGGCGGATGATCGCCACTGCTTAGGGCCTAATAGGCCCAAGGAAATGATCAAATGGAAGGATGTCTTAACTGGTCAATGTAAAGGCCCGGATCCTATCTTAATAAGATCCAGGGGAGCTGGATCTTATTAGGTGCGACCAAGGCTTATATAAACAGAGCCACTTCTGGGCCCTGGCGCTGTCCTCCCTCTCGTTGTCCCCCTCTCCCCGCTGGGGGCTTGACCGCCCTGGCTGCGGCCCGCAGGAGGCTGCGGTGTCAGTCGAACAATGCGCGCGCCGCCCACGCCCGCGAGGTGGCCGGGCCCGCTCTCCTCTCCTCCTTTCATCGATTGACTGTAATAAAGGCTTGTTGCGGAAGGACCCTTGTGCCTGCGTGCGTTTCTGCCGGCGAGACGAATCACGCCGCTTCCAACACCCTGACAGACCTGGCCCTGACCCTGACAGCCCTGACCCTGGTCCTGACATCCCTGGCCCTGGCCCTGACAGCACTGGCACTGGCCCTGACAGCCTTGGCCCTGATCCTGAAAGCCCTGGCCGTGGCAGCCCTGGCCGTGGCCCTGATAGCCCTGAGGGCCCTGGCACTGGCCCTGGCAGCCCTGGCCCTGGCCCTGGTCCTTGACCCTTGACCCTAACCTTTAACCCCAAAACCCTAACCCCTAACCCTAACCCTAACCCTGACAGCCCTGACCCTGATCCTGACAGCACTGTCCCTGACCCTGACAGCCCTGGCCCTGACCCTGACAGCCCTGGCCCTGGCCCTGACAGCTCTGGCCCTGGCCCTGGCAGCCCTGTTCCTGGCCCTGGCAGTCCTGGCCCTGGCCCGGGGGCCCTGGTCCTGGCTATGACCCTGACCCTGGCCCAGACCCTTGACCCTAACCGTTGACACCCTAACCCTAACCCTAACCCCTAACCCTATCCCTAGCCCTAGCCCCCTAACCCCACCCCGCTAGCCCAACCCCCTTGCCCTAGCCCCCTAGCCCTAGCCCTAGCCCCCTTGCCATAGCCTCCTAGGCCCTAGGACTAGCCCTAGTCCTAGCCCCCTAGCACTAGCTGCCTTCCCCAGCCCTAGACCCTAGTCCTAGCCCTATCCCCCTAGATATTGCCCTAGCCCTAGCCCCAGCCCTAGCCGCCTAGCACTCTAGCCTCAGCCCTAGCCCTAGCCTCCTAGCCCTAGCCCTCTAGCCCCAGACCTAGACCCCTAGCCCTAGCCCTACTCCCCTACTCCCCTAGCCCGCTAGCCCTAGCCCCCTAGGCCTAGCCCTAGCCCAGTAGCCCTAGTCCTAGTCCTAGCCCTAGCCCCAGTCCTAGCTCCCGAGCTCCTAGCCCTAGCCCCTTAACCCTAGCCCCCTAGCCCTAACCCTGACTCTGACCCTGACCCTAACACTAACCCTAACACTAACCCCCTAACCCTAACCCTAACCCCCAAACACTAACACTAACACTAACACTAACCCCCTAAACCTAACCCTAAACCTAACCCTAATCCCCTAACCCTAACCCTAACCCTAACCCTGAATTTAACCCCTAACCCTAACCCTAACCCTAAAACCTAATCATAACCCTAACCCCTGACCCTGACCCTGACCCTGACCCTAACCCTCACACCTGACCCTGACCCCTAACCTTAACCCTAACCCTAACCCTAATCCCCTAACCCTAACCCTAACCCCTAACCCCTAACCCCTAACCCTAACCCTAACCCTAAACCTAAACCCTGACCATAACCCTAACCCTAACCCTAACCTCCTAACCCTAACCCTAACCCTAACCCTAACCCTAACCTTAACCCCTAACCCTAACCCTAAACCTAACCCTAACCCCTAACCCTGACTTTAACCCCTAACCCTAACCCTAACCCCTAACCCTAACCCTTACCCCAGCTAACCCTAACCCTAACCCTGACCCTGACCCTGACCCCTAATCCTGACCCTGACCCCTAAATCAAACCCTAACCCTAACCCTAACCCTAACCCTAACTCTAACCTTAACCTTAACCCCATAACCCTAACCCTAAACCTAACCCTAACCCCTAACCCTAACCCTAACCCCTGACTTTAACCCCTAACCCTAACCCTAACCCCTAACCCTAACCCTTACCCCAGCTAACCCTAACCCTAACCCTGACCCTGACCCTGACCCCGATCCTGACCCTGACCCCTGAACCAAACCCCTAACCCTAACCCTAACCCTAACCCTAACTCTAACCTTAACCTTAACCCCCCCCCTAAACCTAAACCTAACCCTAACCCCATAACCCTAACCCTAACCCTGACTTTAACCCCTAACCCTAACCCTAACCCCTAACCCTAACCCTTACCCCAGCTAACCCTAACCCTAACCCTGACCCTGACCCTGACCCCGATCCTGACCCTGACCCTGACCCCTAAACGAAACCCTAACCCTAACCCTCTAACCCTAACCCTAACCCTAACCATCTAACCCTAACCCTAACCCTAACCCTAAACGTAAACCTACCCTAACCCTAACCCTAACGCTAACTTATTCCTAACAGGAAAAATTTTCCAACGAAGGAACATAAACGCAAAGCACTACTTTGTAAATTAAATCACATGTGTGTCACTCGCTCAATTAGGAATACAGGAAAACTGAAAAATGATATATCACACTGTAGAGCACAGGAACAAATTTCCAACAGAAGAACAGAAACGCAAAGCAATACTTTGTAAACTAGATCACATGTTTGTGGCTCGCTCAATTAGGACTACAGGAAAACTGAATAGTGATATATCGAACTTTACAGCAAAGAAACAATTTTTCATTGAAAGAACAGAAACGCAAAGCACAACTTTGTAAACTAATTCACGTATGTGTTGCTTGTTCAATTATTTTAACAGGAAAACTGAAAAGTGATATAACCCTAACCCTAACCGTAACCGTAACCCTAACCGTAACCGTAACCCTAACCCTAACCCTAACCCAGCCACACTAACCCTAACCCTAATTCTAACCCTAACCCGTAACCCTAATCCTACCCCTAACCCTAACCTTAACCCTTACCATAACCCTAACTTATTCCTAACATAAACAAGTTTCCAACTAAAGAATATAAATGCAAAGCACTAGTTTGTAAACTAAATCACATATGTGTCACTCGCTCAATTAGGAGTAAAGGAAAGCTGAAAAGTCATATATCGAACTTTACAGCAAAGAAATAAGTTTTCATCGAAAGAACAGAAATACAAAGCACAACTTTGAAACTAATTCACATATGTGTCGCCTGTTCAATTATTATAACAGGAAAAATGAAAAGTGATATAACACTAACCCTAACTATAATCCTAACCCTAACCCTAACCCTAACTTGTTCCTAATAGGAACAAGTTACCAACGAATGAACATAAACGCAAAGCACTACTTTGTAAACTAAATCACTTGTGTGTCACTCGCTCAATTAGCAATACAGGAAAGCTGAAATGTGATATATCGCACTGTACAACACAGGAACAAGTTTCGAACAAAAGAAGAGAAAAGCAAAGGACTACATTTAAACGGAATCACATGAGTGTTGCTCGCTCACTTAGGAATACAGGAAAACTGAAAAGTGTTATCTTGCACTGTACGGCATGGAAACATGTTTCCATCGAAAGAACAGAAACGCAAAGCACAACTTTGTAACCTAATTCACATACGTGTCACCCATTCAATTATTATAACAGGAAAACTGAAAAGTGATATATCGCACTGTACAGCACAGGAACAAGTTTCGAAGGAAAGAACAGAAGAGCAAAGCACTACTTTGTAAACTAAATCACATGTGTGTCGCTAGCTCAATTGGGAATACAGGAAAACTGAAAATTGTTATCTCGTGCTGTAACGCACAGAAACAAGTTTCCATCGAAAGAACAGAAACGCAAAGAAATACTTTGTAAACTAATTCACATATGTGTCGCCTGTACAATTATTATAACAGGAAAACTGAAGAGTTATATATCCCTAACCCTAACCCTACCCCTAACCCTAACCCTAACCTCACACCTAACCCTAACCCTAACCCTAACCCCTAACCCTAACCCTCCCACGTTAGAGCACAGAAAGTAGTTCCCAATGAAAGTACAGAAACGCAAAGCAAAACATTTGAAACTAAATCACATGTGTGTCGCCCATTCATTTAGGAATACATGAAAACTGAAAAGTGATATCTCCCACTGTAGTGCATACAAACAAGTTTCCAACAAAAGAATAGAAAGGCAAAGCACAACTTTTTAAACTAAATCACATTTGTGTCGCCCGCTCAATTAGGAATACAGAAAAACTAAGTAGTGATATCTCCCACTTTAGAGCACAGAAATAGGTTTCCAATGAAAGAAAAGAAACGCAAAGCACAACTTTGGTAACTAAATCACATGTGTGTCGCCAGTTCAATTAGGATTACATGAAAACTGAAAAATGATATCTCGCACTGTACCTCAAAGAAACAAGTTTCCAACGAAAGAACAGAAATGTAAAGCACAACTTTGTAAACTAATTAACATGTGTGTCGCCTGTACAATTAGGAATACGGGTAAACTGAAAAGTGATATCTCCCACTTTAAAGCACAGAAAGAAGTTTCCAATGAAACAACAGAAAGGCAAAGCACAACTTTGGAACCTAAATCACATGTGTGTCTCCCATTGACTTAGGAATACAGGAAAACTGAAAAGTGATATCTCGCACTGTACCTCACAGAAACAAGTTTCCCACAAAAGAACAGAAAGGAAAAGCACAACTTTGTAAACTAAGTAACATGTGTGTCGCCTGCACAATTAGGAATACAGTAAAACTGAAAAGTTATATCTCACACTGTACCTCAGAAAACAAGTTTCCAATGAAAGAACAGAAATGTAAAGCACAACTTTGTATGCTCAGTAACATGTGTATAGCCCTCTCAATTAGGAATACAGGAAAACTGAAATGTGATATCTCCACAGTAGTGCACAGAAACAAGTTTCCAACAAAAGAATAGAAAGGCAAAGCAAAACTTTGTAAACTAAATCACATTTGTGTCGCCCGTTCCATTAGGAATACAGAAAAACTGAAACGTGAGATCTCCCACTTGAGAGCACAGAAAGAAATTTCCAACGAAAGTACAGAAATGTAAAGAACAACTTTGTAAACTAAGTAACGTGTTTCGCCTGCACTATTAGGAATACAGGAAAACTGAAACGTGATATCTCACACTTTAGAGCAGAGAAAGAAGTTTCCAATAAAAAAACAGAAACGCAAAGCACAACTTTGGAAACTAAATCACATGTGTGTCACCCGTTCAATTAGGAATACAGGAAAACTGAGAAGTGATATCTCGCATTGTACCTCACACTAACAAGTTTTCAACGAAAGAACAGAAATGTAAAGCACAACTTTGTAAACTAGGCAACCTGTGTGTCCCCTGCACAATTAGGAATACTAGAAAACTGAAAAGTGATATCTTCCACTTTAGAGCACAGAAAGAAGTTTGCAATGAATGAACAGAAAAGAAAAAGCAAACATTGAAAACTAAATCACATGTGTGTCCTGTTCAATTAGGAATCCAGGAAAACTGAAAAGTGATATCTCACATTGTACCTCAGAGAAACAAGTTTCCAATGAAAGAAAAGAAATATAAAGCACAACTTTGCAAACTACTTAACATGTGTGTCGCCCGCTCAATTAGGAATACAGGAAAACTGAAAAGTGATATCTCCCACTGTAGTGCACAGAAAGATGATTCCAAAAAAAGAACAGAAATGTAAATCACAAGTTTGTAAACTAAGTAACATGTATGTAGCCCGTTCAATTAGAAATACAGAAAACTGAAAAGTGATATCTCCCACTTTAGAGTAAAGAAAGAAGTTACCAATGAAAGAACAGAAAGGCAAAGCACAACTTTGGAAACTAAATCACATGTGTGTTTCCCGTTCCATTAGGAATACAGGAAAACTAAAAAGCGATATATCGAAATGTATGGCAAAGAAACAAGTTTTCATCGAAAGAACAGAAACGCAAAGCACAACTTTGTAAACTAATTCACATATGGGTCCCCCATTCAGTTATTATAACAGGAAAACTGAAAAGTGATATATCACACTGTACAGCACAGAAACAAGTTTCCAACAGAAGAGCAGAAACTCAAAGCACTACTTTCTAAACTAAATCACATGTGTGTCGCTCACTCAATTAGGAATACAGGGAAAAAGAAAAGCGATATATGGAAATTATGGCAAAGAAACAAGTTTTCATCAAAAGAACAGAAAGGCAAAGCACAACTTTGGGAACTAATTCACATACGTGTCACCCGTTCAATTATCATAACATGAAAACTGAAAAGTTATATATCGAACTGTACAGCACAGGAACAAGTTTCCAACAGAAGATCAGAAACGCAAAGCACTACTTTGTAAAGTAAATCACATGTGTGTCGCTCACTCAATTAGGAATACAGGGAAACTGAAAAGCGAAAACTCTCAAATGTAATGGCAAAGAAACAAGTTTTCATCGAAAGAACAGAAACGCAAAGCACAACTTTGTAAACTAATTCACATTCGCTTTCGCCTGTTCAATTCTTATAACAGGAAAACTGAAAAGTGTTATAACGCTAACCCTAACCCTAAGCCCCTAACCCTAACCCTAACCTCATCCTAACCATACCCTAACCCTAACCTCACCCTAACCCTAACCCTAACCCTAATCCTAACCCCTAACTTGTTCCTAAGGAAAGAACAAAAAACGCAAAGCACTACTTTGTAAACTAAATCACATGTGTGCCACTCACTTAATTAGGAATACAGGAAAACTGAAAAGTGTTATCTCGCACAGTAAAGGCACAGAAACAAGTTTCCAACGAAAGAACAGAAACGCAAAAACAAGTTTCACAACATTGTAAACTAATTCACACATGTGTCGCCTCTTCAATTATTATAACAGGAAAACTGAAAAGTGATATAACCCTAACCCTAATCCTAAACCCCTAACCCTAACCAAAACCCTAACCCTAACCCTAACCCTAAGCCCCTAACCCTAACCCTAACCTAACCCTAACCCTAACCCTAACTGTAACCATAACCATAACCATAACCATAACTTGTTCCTAATAGGAACAAATTTCCAAGGAAAGAACATAAACGCAAAGCACTACTTTGTAAACTAAATCAAATGTGTGCCACTCACTCAATTAGGAATACAGGAAAACTTAAAGGTGATATATCCAACTGTACAGCTCAGGAACAAGTTTCTGTCGAAAGAACAGAAACGCAAAGCTAAACTTTGGAAACTAATTCACATATGTATCGCCCATTCAATTATTATAACAGGAAAACTGAAAAGTGATATATCACACTCTACAGCACAGAAACAAGTTTCCAACAGAAGAACAGAAATGTAAAGCACTACTTTGTAAACTAAATCACATGTGTGTCGCTCACTCAATTAGGAATACAGGAAACTGAAAAGTGATAAATTGAAATGTATGGCATAGAAACGATTTTTCATCGAAAGAACAAAAACGCAAAACCACAACTTTTGTAAACTAATTCACATTCCTGTCATTTGTTCAATTATTATAACAGGAATACTGAAAAGTGATATAACCCTAACCCTAACCCTAAGCCCCTAACCCTAACCCTAACCCTAACCCTAACCCTACCCTAAACCTAACCCTCCCCTAACCCTAACCCTAACCCTAACCCTAACCTAACCTAACTTGTTCCTAACAGGAACAAGTTTCCAACGAAAGAACAGAAATGCAAAGCACTAGTTTGTAAACTAAATCACATGTGTGCCACTCGCTCAATTAGGAATACAGAAAACTGAAAAGAGATATAACACATGTGAGTAACCAGCTAGTAAATTTACTAGCATTACAGCATTGGGCAAAAAAAGCAAGCCTCGCTGGGTGCCTGTGCCCATTGATGCCCTCACGCTATGACTATCTTCAGACAGAAAAGGGATTTTGGAATTACAGCTGCCATTGTTACTGCCATCTCATTGGCAGCTGTTGGAGCTACCACCACGGCATTAGCCATGAGTCATACTGGGCAGACTGCTCAGACCCTGAATAACCTTTTAGCCAAGGTAGCTCATGCCTTAGATGTACAAAAAGGAATTAATGCTCAACTAAAAGGAGGTTTGATGATATTCAATCAGAGGTTTGATCTCGTGCAGGAGCAAATTGATACCTTATGGCAAATTATTCAACTTGGCTGTCAATGAAAGTATGCTGGACTTTGTGTCACTAACATACAACATGAGAATTTTCCTGTGCTGCAAAACACAGGAAAATCTGTCTAAACAATTGTCAAGCTATATTTTAGTTAAATGGACTGGAGAATTTGATACTATGATGGACCAGCTGAGAGTGGCCATTGTCATGGTAAATTCTACCAGAGTGGACGCAGGACTAGCCACAGGATTATCATCATGGATTGCTGCAGCCATGAAGCATCTGAAGGAATGGGCGGGCATGGAAGCGCTAGCAGGCCTTCTGGTGTTGGTCACCTTGGTTTGCCTGTGGTATATATGCAAGATTAGAGTCTCACAACAGCGTAATGCAGCCATGACCATTCAGGCCTTTACAGCCATTGAAGCAGGACAGTTTCCCCAAGCATGGTTGGCTACCATAGAAAGCTAAAATGTTATGCTGAGGATGCGAGGCTAAGCACTGCACTCAGGTTCAGCCGCCTTGGACCCAGAGAAGAGCATAGCTGATTGCATGCGGGTTGATGCCCCAGGTCCTGCCTCTGAGAAAAAGGTATCGGACTGGTCTGATGCTCTTTGGGTGGATGACACCTAAAAGAACACCAGTACAAAGTCCCAATTTATTTCTAATATCAGAGATCAGACCTCTACTCTTGCCTGATGCGTCCAAATCAAAAAGGAGGGAACTGTAGAGAGCTGCGTAATGCCGTGCCTGAAAGATGGAGCTGGTTTCCGCCTTCCACCTTCCGGATGGTGAGTGCTCTCTGTCACAAACAACTCCACATTTGGCTAAGGCTGAGGATCTGGCTTGTTTCCATGTATGTGGACCTATCTGCATTCCCCACGTGGCATGCTGGGGTTGGCTACCCAGAGGCTATTTAAAGTGGGCTGGCATTCCCCAGGGTCAGATGATTGTTCAAGGTTCCTGAATAAACTGCATTGAAAAAAAAAAGATAAAAGATAAAATAAAATTCAGAAACACATCAAAAACATCAACCATCATGATCAACTAGGCTTCATCTGAGAAATTTAGGGATAATTCAATGTATATAATTCAATAAATATAAACCATCATATAACAGACTAAAATGCAAAACCCACATTGTCATCTAAAATTTTCTATGTAGCATATTATGATCTTCTAATAAGTTCCAGAAGATTTTAAAAATATTTTATTTGGTAAGGTTAAAATATTGACATTATTCACTGTGAAATTTTAATAAATGTGAGTTAAGTGAATGAATAGAAACACAACCAATCAGAAGCATAGCTTTCCATTTTTAGATGTTGATATCAAACACATAGATAATACAACTATGCTCTGACCCTCTTACAGTGAGCCATGGATACTCCAATACAATAATTTCATATTTGGAGTTGTTACACAGGATGGTAAAGTTATATCCAACTTAGTTTCAGAACTTAAAATTTGAGTACTTTAGATCACTGCCCAGTATACTCATAATTACATGGCATTGTGACAAGATATATATATATATATCATGCAAACATGTGTATCTATATTTCAGTAAATATATATGAAGTAAAACAATATTATTAGTGGAATATGAAAATATGTATTTCACCTACTCAGATTTTCATGATGATCTGCATGTATTAATAAATATTAACATGACAGAGTTAGGCTTTGAGAAAATTGTAGTGACAGCATGTAAAATAGGTATGATAATGAGATAAGAATGCTAGAGGCAGGCTTCAGGAAATTGTTTTCAATCTGACTTGTAAATTGGATTCATTTAAGGGATAAATTAGAGAATGAAAAGTGAAAATGAGAACACATCTCAAAATTATTGAATGGTTGTAGCCAGTGACTGCATAAGGTAGATTAATTTTTAAAAATATGAAACATTAAAAATATGAGTTATTTCCTGAGAATGATCTTTTCTAGATCCCACCATTTGCCTGCAAATTTCATGATTTCCTCCTTTTGATTGCTGAGTAGTATTCCATTGTATAAAAATACCACAATTTCTGTACCCATTCCTCCATTGATGGACATCTGGGTTGTTTCCAGGTTCCGGCTATTACAAATAAAGCTGCTATAATCGTGGTTTAAAAAAAAAAAAAAAAAGAACAGAAACGCAAAGCACAACATTGTAAACTAATTCACATAGGTGATGCCCGTTCAATTATTATAACAGGAAAACTGAAAAGTGATATATCCCACTGTACAGCACAGAAACAAGTTTCCAACAGAAGAACAGAAACGCAAAGCACTATTTTGTGAACTAAATCACATGTGTGTCGCTCGCTCAATTAGGAATATAGGAAAACTGAAAAGTGATATGTCGCACTGTACAGTACAGGAACAAGTTTCCAACAAAAAAACAGAAGAGCAAAGCACTACATTTAAACGGAATCACATGTGTGTCACTTGCTCCATTAGGAATATAGGAAAACTGAAAAGTGTTATCTCACACTGGACGGCACAGAAACAAGTTTCCATCGAAAGAACAGAAACGCAAAGCACAACTTTGTAAACTAATTCACATACGTGTTGCCCTTTCAATTATTATAATAGGAAAACTAAAAAGTGATATATCACACTGTACAGCACAGAAACAAGTTTCCAACAGTAGAACAGAAACGCAAACCACTACTTTGAAAACTAAATCACATGTGTGTTGCTTGCTAAATTAGGAATATAGGAAAACTGAAATGTGATATGTCGCACTGTACAGTACAGGAATAATTTTCAAAAAAAAACAGAAGAGCAAAGCACTACCTTTAAACGGAATCACATGTGTGTCGCTTGCTCCATTAGGAATATAGGAACACTGAAAACGTGTTATCTCGCACTGTACAGCACAGAAACAAGTGTCCATCGAAAAGAACAGAAACGCAAAGCTCAACTTTGTAAACTAATTCACATATGTGTCGCCTGTTCAATTATTATAACAGGAAAACTGAAAAGTGATATAAGACTAACCCTAACCCAAACCCTAACGCTAACCCCAGAAACCTAACCCTAACCCTAACACTAACCCTAACCCTAACCCTAAACCTAACCTTAACCCTAAAACTAACCCTAACAAGTTTCCAATGAACGAACATTAACGCAAAAGCACTACTTTGTAAACTAAATCACATTTGTGTCACTGCTCAATTAGGGAATACAGGAAAACTGAAAAGTGATATAACACACTGTACAGTACAGGAACAAGTTTCCAACGAAAGAAGAGAAAAGCAAAGCACTACTTTTAAACGGAATCACATGTGTGTCGCTCGCTCAATTAGGAATACAGGAAAACTGAAAAGTGTTATCTCGCACTGTATGGCACAGAAACAAGTTTCAATCGAAAGAACAGAAACGCAAAGCACAACTTTGTAAACTAATTCACATACATGTCGCCTGTTCAATTATTATAACAGGAAAACTGAAAAGTGATATATCACACTGTACAGCACAGAAACAAGTTTCCAACAGAAGAACAGAAACGCAAAACACTACGGTGTAAACTAAGTCACATGTGTGTCGCTCGCTCAATTAGGAATACAGAAAAACTGAAAAGTGATATATCAAATTGTTCAGCACAGGAACAAGTTTCGAAGCGAAGGAAAGAAAAGTAAAGCACTATTTTGTAAACTAAAGAACATGTGTGTCGCTCAAATATTAGGAATACAGGAAAACTGAAAAGTGATATATCGCACCATACAGCACAGAAAAAAGTTTCCAACGAAAGAACAGAAAAGCAAAGAACTATTTTTAAACAGAATCACATGTGTGTCGCTCGCTCAATTAGGAATACAGGAAAACTGAAAAGTGTCATCTCTCCCTGTATGGCACAGAAACAAGTTTCCAGCGAAAGAACAGAAACGCAAAGCACAACTTTGTAAACTAATTCACATACGTGTCGCCTGTTCAATTATTATAACAGGAAAACTGAAAAGTGATATAAGACTAACCCTTACCCTAACACTAACCCTAACCCAGTAACCCTAACCCTAACCCTAACACTAACCCTAACACTAACCCTAACCCTAACATCTAACCCTAACCCTAACCATAACCCTAACCCTAACCCTAACCCTAACCCTACCCTAACCATAACCCTAAACAGTTTCAAACGAAAAACAGAAACGAAAAGCACAACTTTGTAAACTAATTCACATACCTGTGGTCTGTTCAATTATTATAACAGGAAAACTGAAAAGTGATATAAACCTAACCTAACCATAACCCATAACCATAACCATAACCCTAACCCCTAACCTAACCATAACCCTAATCCTAACCCCTAACCCTAACCCTAACCTAAACCCTAACCCTAACCTTAAACCTAACTCTAACCCTAACGCTAACTTGTTCCTAACAGGAACAAGTTTCCAATGAAAGAACATAAACGCAAAGCACTACTTTGTAAACTAAGTCACATGTGTGTCACTTGCTCAATTAGGAATACAGGAAAACTGGAAAGTGATATAACGACTGTACAGCACAGTAACAATTTTCAATGAAAGAACAGAAAAGCAAAGCACTACATTTAAACGGAATCACATGTGTGTCGCCGCACAATTAGGAATAAAGGAAAACTGAAAAGTGTCATCTCGCACTGTACGGCACAGAAAAAATTTTCCATTGAAAGAACAGAAAAGCAAAGCACAAATTTGAAATCTAATTCACATACATGTCGCCTGCTCAATAATTATAACAGGAAAACTGAAAAGTGCTATATCACACTGTACAGCACAGAAAAAGTTTCCAACAGAACAGAATCGCAAAGCACTACTTTGTAAACTAAGTCACATGTGTGCCTCTGGCACAATTAGGAATACTGGAAAACCGAAAAGTGATATATCGCACTGTACAGCACAGGAACAATTTTCGAAAGATAGAACAGAAAAGCAAAGCACTACTTTGTAAACTAAATCACATGTGTGTGCTCACTCATTTAGGAATACAGGAAAACTGAAAAGTGATATAACACACTGTACAGCACAGGAACAAGTTTCCAACGAAAGAACAGAAAAGGAAAGCACTACTTTTAAACGGAATAACATGTGTGTCGCTTGCACAGTTAGGAATACAGGATAACTGAAAAGTGTTATCTCGCACTGTATGGCACAGAAAAAACTTTCCATCGAAAGACCAGAAACGAAAAGCACAACTTTGCAAACTATTTCACATACGTGTTGCCCTTTTAATTATTATTACAGGATAACTGAAAAGTGATATATCACACTGTACAGCACAGAAACAAGTTTCCAACAGAAGAACAGAAACGCAAAGCACTACTTTGTAAAGTAATTCACATACGTGTCGCCTGTTCAATTATTATAACAGGTAAACTGAAAAGGGATATAACCCTAACCCTAACCCTAACCCTAAACCTAACCCCATAACCCTGACCCTAAGCCTAACCCCTAGCCCTAACCCTAACCCTACCCTAACCCTAACCCTAACCCTAACCCCTAACCCTGACCCTAAGCCTAACCCTAACCCTAACCTAACCCTAACCCTAACCCTAACCCTAACAGTAACTCTAACCATAACCTAAACGCTAACTTGTTCCTAACAGGAACAAGTTTCCAACAAATGAACAGAAAAGCACAGCACAACTTTATAAACTACAGTACATGTGTGTCGCTCACTCAATTAGGAAAACAGAAAAACTGAAAAGTGATATATCACACTGTACAGCACAGGAACAAGTTTCAAACAAAAGAAAAGAAAAGCAAAGCACTACTTTGTAAAATAAATCACATTTGTGTCACTTGTTAATTAGGAATACAGGAAAACTGAAAAGTGATATATCAAACTGTACATCAAAGAAACAAGTTTTCATCGAAAAGAACAGAAATGCAAAGCACAACTTTTTAAACTAATTCACATACGTGTAGACTGTTCAATTATTATAACAGGAAAACTGAGAAGTGACATAACCCTAACCCTAACCCTAACCCTAACCCTAACCCCTAACAATAACTATAACCCTAACACTAACCCTAACCCCCTAACCCTAACCATAACCATAAACCTAACCCTAGCCCTAACCCTAACCCTACCCTAACCCAAACCATAACCCTAACTTGTTCCTAATAGGAACAAGATTCCAAGCTTAAGAACATAAAAGCAAAGCACTACTTTGTAAACTAAATCACATGTGTGTCGCTTGCTCAATTAGGAATACTGGAACACTGAAATGTGATATAACGCACTGTATAGCACAGGAACAAGTTTCCAAAGAATGAACAGAAAAAGCAAAACACTACGTTGTAAACTAAATCATATGTGTGTCACTCACTCAATTAGGAATACAGGAAAATGAAAAGTGATATATTGCACAGTACAGCACAGGAATAAGTTTCAACGAAAGAACAGAAAAGCAAAGCAGTACTTTGTAAACTAAATCACATGTGTGTCTCTCGCTCATTATGGAATACAGGAAAACCGAAAGAGATATATCGCACTGTAGAGCACAGGAACATGTTTCTATGAAAGAACAGAAACTTAAAGCACAACTTTGTAAACTAATTCACATACGTGTTGCCTGTTCAATTATTATAACATGAAAACTTAAAAGTGATATAACCCTAACCCTACCCCTAACACTAACACTAACCCTAACCCTAACCCTACCCTAACCCTAACCCTAACCCTAAACGTAACTTGTTCCTACAAAGTACTACTTTGTAAATAAAATTACATGTGTGTCGCTCGCTCAATTGGGAATACAGGAAAACTGAAAAGTGATATATCGCACTGTACAGTACAGGAACAAGTTTCCAACAAAAAAAACAGAAGAGCAAAGCACTACATTTAAACGGAATCACATGTGTGTCGCTTGCTCCATTAGGAATATAGGAAAACTGAAAAGTGTTATCTCACACTGGACGGCACAGAAACAAGTTTCCATCGAAAGAACAGAAACGCAAAGCACAACTTTGTAAACTAATTCACATACGTGTTGCCTTTTCAATTATTATAATAGGAAAACTAAAAAGTGATATATCACACTGTACAGCACAGAAACAAGTTTCCAACAGTAGAACAGAAACGCAAACCACTACTTTGAAAACTAAATCACATGTGTGTTGCTTGCTAAATTAGGAATATAGGAAAACTGAAATGTGATATGTCGCACTGTACAGTACAGGAATAATTTTCCAAGAAAAAAACAGAAGAGCAAAGCACTACCTTTAAACGGAATCACATGTGTGTCGCTTGCTCCATTAGGAATATAGGAACACTGAAACGTGTTATCTCGCACTGTACAGCACAGAAACAAGTGTCCATCGAAAGAACAGAAACGCAAAGCTCAACTTTGTAAACTAATTCACACATGTGTCGCCTGTTCAATTATTATAACAGGAAAACTGAAAAGTGATATAATCCTAACCCTAACCCTAACCCTAACCCTAACCCTAACCCTAGCCCTAATCCCTAACCCCAACCCCTACCCCTACCCCCTAACCCTAACCCTAACCCTAACCCTAACCCTAACCATAACCATGTAACCCTAAACCTTACCCTCTAACCCTAACCCTAACCCTAACAATAACACTAAACCTAACCCCTAACCCCTAACCCTCACCCTGACAGCCCTGACCCTGACTCTGACAGCACTGAAACTGACCCTGACTGCCCTGGCCCTGACCCTGACTGCCCTGGCCCTGGCCCTGACAGCCCTGGCCCTGGCCTTGGCAGCCCTGGCCCTGGCTCTGGCGACCCTGGCCCTGACCTTTGACCCTAACCCTTGACCCCCTAACCATAACACTAACCCCTTACCCTAAACCTAGCCCTAGCCCGCTAGCATTAGCCACCTTGCCCTAGCCCCCTAGCCCTAGCCCTAGCCCCCTAGCCCTAGCCTCCTAGCCACCTAGCCTTCTAGCCCCCCTAGCCCTAGCCCCCGAGTCCTAGCCCTAGTTCTAGCCCCCTAGCACTAAGCCCCTAGCCCCAGCCCTAGCCTCCTAGCCCCTAGCCCCAGCCCTAGCCCCCCAGGGCCCCTTTCTCAGCCCTAGCCTCCAGCCCCAGCCCCAGCCTCAGCCCTAGCCGAGCCCCAGCCAGAACCCTAAACCTGACCCTGACCCTGACCCTGACCCTACTCTAACCCTAACCCCTAACCCTAACCCTAACCCTAACCCCTAACCCTAACCCCTAACCCTAACCCTAACCCTAACCCTAACCCCTAAAAACCTAACCCCTAACCCTAACCCTAACCATGACTTTAACTCCTAACCATAACACTAACCCTAACCCCTAACCCTAACCCTAACCCCCTAACGCTAACCCTAACCATGACTTTAACTCCTAATCCTAACCCTAACCTTAACCCCTAATCCTAACCCTAACCCCCCCTAACCCTAACCCTGACCCTGACCCCGATCCTGACCCTGACCCTGACTCCTAACACTAACCCTAATCCTAACCCTAACCTCTAACCCTAACCCTAACCCTAACCCTAAACCTAACCCTAACCATCTAACCCTAACCCTAACCCTAAAAACCCTACCCTAACCCTAACCCCAACCCTCACCATAACCCTAACCATAACGCTAACTTATTCCTAACAGGAAAAATTTTCCAAAGAAGGAACATAAACGCAAAGCACTACTTTGTAAACTAAATCACATGTGTGTCACTCGCTCAATTAGGAATACAGGAAAACTGAAAAGTGATATATCACACTGTACAGCACAGGAACAAATTTCCAACAGAAGAACAGAAACGCAAAGCAATACTTTGTAAACTGGATCACATTTTTGTGGCTCGCTCAATTTGGACTACAGGAAAACTGAAAAGTGATATATCGAACTTTACATCAAAGAAACAATTTTTCATCGAAAGAACAGAAATGCAAAGCAAAACTTTGTAAACTAATTCACATATGTGTCGCTTGTTCAATTATTTTAACAGAAAAACTGAAAAGTGATATAATCCTAACCCTAACCCTAACCCTAACCCTAACCCTAGCCCTAACCCCTAACCCCAACCCCTAACCCTACCCCCTAACCCTAACCCTAACCCTAAGCCTAACCATAACCCTCTAACCCTAAACCTAACCCTCTAACCCTAACCCTAACACTAACACTAACCCTAAACCTAACCCCTAACACCTAACCCTAACCCTGACAGCCCTGACCCTGACTCTGACAGCACTGAAACTGACCCTGACAGCCCTGGCCCTGACCCTGACAGCCCTGGCCCTGGCCCTGGCCCTGGCAGCCCTGGCCCTGGCCCTGGTGGCTCTGGTCCTGGCCTTGACACCGGCCCTGGCCAGGACCCTTGACCCTAACCCTTGACCCCCTAACCATAACCCTAACCCCTTACCCTAACCCTAGCCCTAGCCCGCTATCCTTAGCCCCCTTGCCCTAGCTCCCTAGCCCCTAGCCCTAGCCCCTAGCCCTAGCCTCCTAGCCCCCTAGCATTCTAGCCCCCCTAGCCCTAGCCCCCTAGTCCTAGCCCTAGTCCTAGCCCCCTAGCACTAAGCCCCTAGCCCCAGCCCTAGCCCCTAGCCCAAGCCCTAGCCCCCTAGCCCTAGCCCTAACTCTAGCCCCAGCCCTAGCCCCCTAGCCCCCTAGCCTCAGCCCTAGCCCTAGCCCCATAGCCCCATCCCCCTAGCCACAGCCCTAGCCCCCCAGCCCTAGCCCTAGCCCCCTAGCCATAGTCCTAGTCCTAGCCCAATAGCCCCCAACCCCAGCTCTAGCCTCCTAGCCCCCTAGCCCTAGCCCTAGCCCCCTAGCCCCCTAGCTCCAGCCCTAGCCTCCAGCCCCAGCCCCAGCCTCAGCCCTAGCCCTAGCACTAGCCCTAACCCTAAACCTGACCCTGACCCTGACCCTGACCCTGACCCTTACTCTAACCCTAACCCCCTAACCCTAACCCTAACCTCCTAACCCTAACCCTAACCCTAACCCTAACCCCTAACCCGTAACCCCTAACCCTAACCCTAACCCTAACCCTAACCCTAACCTCCTAACCCTAACCCTAACCCTAACCCTAACCCCTAACCCTAACCCTAACTATGACTTTAACTCCTAACCATAACCCTAACCCTAACCCCTAACCCTAACACTTATCCCCCATAACGCTAACCCTGTCCCTGACCCTGACCCCGATCCTGACCCTGACCCTGACCCTGACCCCTAACCCTAACCCTAACCCTAACCCTCACCCTCAACCTCTAACCCTAACCCTAACCCTAACCCTAACACTAACACTAACCCTAACCCTAACCATCTAACCCTAGCCCTAACCCTAAGCGTAACCCTACCCTAACTCTAACCCTAACCCTAACGCTAACTTATACCTAACAGGAAAAATTTTCCAAAGAAGGAACATAAACTCAAAGCACTACTTTGTAAACTAAATCACATGTGAGTCACTCGCTCAATTAGGAATACAGGAAAACTGAAAAGTGATATATCACACTGTACAGCACAGGAACAAATTTCCAACAGAAGAACAGAAACACAAAGCAGTACTTTGTAAACTAGATCACATGTTTGTGGCTTGCTCAATTAGGACTACAGGAAAACTGAGAAGTGATATATCGAACTTTACAGCAAAGAAACAATTTTTCATCGAAAGAACAGAAACGCAAAGCACAACTTTGTAAACTAATTCACATACCTGTCGCCTGTTCAATTATTATAACAGGAAAACTGAAAAGTGATATAACCCTAACCCTAACCCTATTCCTAACCCTAACCCTAACCCTAACTTGTTCCTAACACCAAATGAACATAAAAGCAAAGCACTACTTTGTAAACTAAATCACTTGTGTGTCACTCGCTCAATTAGCAATACAGGAAAGCTGAAATGTGATATATCGCACTGTACAACACAGGAACAATTTTCGAACAAAAGAAGAGAAAAGCAAAGGACTACTTTTAAACAGAATCACATGAGAGTTGCTCGTTCACTTAGGAATACAGGAAAACTGACAAGTGTTATCTTGCACTGTATGGCATGGAAACAAGTTTCCATCGAAAGAACAGAAATACAAAGCACAACTTTCTAACCTAATTCCCATATGTGTCGCCCGTTCAATTAATATAACAGGAAAACTGAAAAGTGATATATTGCACTGTACAGCACAGGAACAAGTTTCGAACGAAAGAACAGAAAAGCAAAGCACTACTTTGTAAACTAAATCACATGTGTGTCGCTAGCTCAATTGGTAATACAGGAAAACTGAAAATTGTTATCTCGTGCTGTATGGCAAAGAAACAAGTTTCCATCGAAAGAACAGAAACGCAAAGCACAACTTTGTAAACTAATTCACATATGTGTCGCCTGTTCAATTCTTATAACAGGAAAACTGAAAAGTTATATATCCCTAACCCTAACCCTAACCCCCTAACCCTAACCCTCACACTAACCCTAACCCTAACCCTAACCCTAACCCCTAACCCTAACCCTAACCCTAACCCCTAACCCTAACCCTCCCACTTTAGTGCACAGAAAGTAGATCCCAATGAAAGTACAGAAACGCAAAGCACAACATTCGAAACTAAATCACATGTCTGTCGCCCGTTCAATTAGGAATACATGAAAACTGAAAAGTGATATTTCCAACTCTAGTGCATAGAAACAAGTTTCCAACAAAAGAATAGAAAGGCTAAGCAAAACTTTGTAAACTAAATCACATTTGTGTCGCCTGTTCCATTAGGAACACAGAAAAACTGAAACGTGAGATCTCCCACTTGAGAGCACAGAAAGAAAATTCCAACGAAAGTACAGAAATGTAAAAAACAACTTTGTAAACTAAGTAACATGTGTGTTGCCTGCACTATTAGGAATACAGGAAAACTGAAAAGTGATATCTCCCACTTTAGAGCAGAGAAAGAAGATTCCAATAAAAAACAGAAACGCAAAGCAAAACTTTGGAAACTAAATCACATGTGTGTCACCCGCTCAATTAGGAATACAGGAAAACTGAATAGTGATATCTCCCACTTTAGAGCACAGAAAGAATTTCCAATGAAAGAACAGAAACGCAAAGCACAACTTTGGTAACCAAATCACATGTGTGTCGCCAGTTCAATTAAGATTACATGAAAACTGAAAAATGATATCTCGCACTGTACCTCAAAGAAACAAGTTTCCAACGAAAGAACAGAAATGTAAAGCACAACTTTGTAAACTAATTAACATGTGTGTCGCCTGTACAATTAGGAATACGGGAAAACTGAAAAGTGATATCTCCCACTTTAGAGCAAAGAAAGAAGTTTTCTATGAAAGAACAGAAAGGAAAAGCACATCTTTGGAACCTAAATCACACGTGTGTCTCCCATTGACTTAGGAATACAGGAAAACTGAAAAGTGATATCTCCCACTGTAGTGCACAGAAAGAAGTTTCCAACAAAAGAACACAAATGTAAAGCACAATTTTGTAAACTAGGTAACATGTGTGTCGTCCGTTCAATTAGGAATACAGGAAAAGTGAAAAGTGATATCTTCCACTTTAGAGCACAGAAAGAAGTTTCCAATGAAAGAACATAAACACAAAGCAGAGCTTTGGAAAATAAATCACATCTGTGTCGCCCGTTCAATTAGGAATACAGGAAAACTGAAAAGTGATATCTCGCACTTTATCTCACAGAAACAAGTTTCCCACAAAAGAACAGAAAGGAAAAGCACAACTTTGTAAACTAAGTAACATGTGTGTTGCCTGCACAATTAGGAATACAGTAAAACTGAAAAGTTATATCTCGCACTGTACCTCACAGAAACAAGTTTCCAATGAAAGAACAGAAATGTAAAGCACAACTTTGTATGCTCAGTAACATGTGTATAGCCCTCTCAATTAGGAATACAGGAAAACTGAAATGTGATATCTCCACAGTAGTGCACAGAAACAAGTTTCCAACAAAAGAATAGAAAGGCAAAGCAAAACTTTGTAAACTAAATCACATTTGTGTCACCTGCTCAATTAGGAATACAGGAAAACTGAAACGTGAGATCTCCCACTTGAGAGCACAGAAAGAAATTTCCAACGAAAGTACAGAAATGTAAAGAACAACTTTGTAAACTAAGTAACATGTGTGTCGCCTGCACTATTAGGAATACAGGAAACCTGAAAAGTGATATCTCCCACTTTAGAGCAGAGAAAGAAGTTTCCAATAAAAAACAGAAACACAAAGCACAACTTTGGAAACTAAATCACATGTGTGTCACCCGTTCAATTAGCAATACAGGAAAACTGAGAAGTGATATCTCGCATTGTACCTCACACTAACAAGTTTCCAACGAAGAACAGAAATGTAAAGCACAAGTTTGTAAACTAGGCAACCTGTGTGTCCCTTGCACAATTAGGGAATACAAGAAAACTGAAAAGTGATATCTTCCACTTTAGAGCACAGAAAGAAGTTTGCAATGAATGAACAGAAAAGCAAAGCACAACATTGAAAACTAAATCACATGTGGGTCACCTGTTCAATTAGGAATCCAGGAAAACTGAAAAGTGATATCTCACATTGTACCTCAGAGAAACAAGTTTCCAATGAAAGAAAAGAAATATAAAGAACAACTTTGCAAAATACTTAACATGTGTGTTGCCCGCTCAATTAGGAATACAGGAAAACTGAAAAGTGATATCTCCCACTGTAGTGCACAGAAAGATGATTCCAAAAAAAGAACAGAAATGTAAATCACAAGTTTGTAAACTAAGTAACATGTATGTAGCCCGTTCAATTAGAAATACAAGAAAACTGAAAAGTGATATCTCCCACTGTATTGCATAGAAACAAGTTTCCAACAAAAGAATAGAAAGGCAAAGAACGACTTTTTAAACTAAATCACATTTGTGTCGCCCGCTCAATTAGGAATACAGGAAAACTGAATAGTGATATCTCCCACTTTAGAGCACAGAAAGAAGTTTCCAATGAAAAAACAGAAACACAAAACACAACTTTGGTAACTAAATCACATGTGTGTCGCCAGTTCAATTAGGATTACATGAAAACTGAAAAATGATATCTCGCACTGTACCTCAAAGAAACAAGTTTCCAATGAAAGAACAGAAATGTAAAGCACAACTTTGTAAACTAATTAACATGTGTGTCGCCTGTACAATTAGGAATACGGGAAAACTGAAAAGTGATATCTCCCACTTTAGAGCAAAGAAAGAAGTTTGCAATGAAAGAACAGAAAGGCAAAGCACAACTTTGGAAACTAAATCACATGTGTGTTTCCCGTTCCATTAGGAATACAGGAAAACTGAAAAGTGATATATCGCACCATACAGCACAGGAACATGTTTCCAACGAAAGAATACATAAAAACTGAAAAGTGTTATCTCAAGACTGTACGGGCACAGAAACAAGTTTCCATCGAAAGAACAGAAACGCAAAGCACAACTTTGTAAACTAATTCACATACGTGTCGCCTGCTCAATTATTATAACAGGAAAACTGAAAAGTGATATAACCCTCAACCTAACCCTGTAACCCTAACCCTGTAACCCTAACCCTAACCCTAACCCTAACCCTAATCCTGTAACCCTAACCCTGTAACCCTAACCCTAACCCTAACACTAACCCTAACCCCTAACCCTAACCCTAACCCTAACCCTGTAACACTAACCCTGTAACCCTAACCCTAACCCTAACACTAACCGTAACCCTAACCCTAACAAAAGCCCTAACCTAACTTGTATAAAAATACCACAATTTCTATACCCACTCCTACGTTGAAGGACATCTGGGTTGTTTCCAGGTTCTGGCTATTACAAATAAAGCTGCTATAAACATGGTTACAAAAAAAAAGAGAAAAAAGAAAGAACAGAAACGCAAAGCAGAACTTTGTAAACTAATACACATACGTGTTGCCCTTTCAGTTATTATAACAGGAAAACTAAACAGTGATATATCACACTGTACAGCACAGAAACAAGTTTGCAACAGAAGAACAGAAACGCAAAGCACTACTTTGTAAAGTAAATCACATGTGTGTCGCTCGCACAATTAGGAATACAGGAAAACTGAATAGTGATATATCGCAGTGTACAGCACAGGAACAAATTTCCAACAAAAGAACAGAAGAGCAAAGCACTAGTTTTAAACGGAATCACATGTGTGTCGCTCGCTCAATGAGGAATAGAGAAAAACTGAAAAGTGATTTATTGAAATGTACGGCAAAGAAACAAGTTTTCATCGAAAGAACAGAAACACAAAGCACAACATTGTAAACTAATTCACATACGTGTCGCCTGTTCAATTATTATAACAGGAAAACTGAAATGTAATATGAACCTAACCCTAAACCTAACCCTAACCCCGAAGCTCTAACCATGACCCTAACATTAAACCTAATCACTAACCCTAACCCTAAACATTAATTTAACCCTAACCCTAACCCTAACCCTAACCCTACCCTAACCCTAACCTAAAACTAACCCTAACGCTAACCCTAACTTGCTCCTAACAGGCACAAGTTTCCAATGAAAAAAACATAAACGCAAATCTCTACTTTGTAAACTAAATCACATGTGTGTCACTCGCTCAATTAGGAATACAGATAAACTGAAAAGTGTTATCTCGCACTGTACGGCACAGAAACATGTTTCCATCGAAAGAACAGAAACGCAAAGCACAACTTTGTAAACTAATTCACATCCATGTCGCCCGTTCAATTATTATAACAGGAAAACTGAAAAGTGATATATCACACTGTACAGAACAGAAAAAAGTTTACAACAGAAGAAGAGAAACACAAAGCACTACTTTGTAAACTGAATCACATGTGTGTGGCTCGCTCAATTAGGAATATAGGAAAAATTAAAAGTGATATATCGCACTGTACAGCACAGGAACAAGATTCAAACAAAAAAACAGAAAAGTAAAGCACTACTTTTAAACAGAATCACATGTGTATCGCTCGCTAAATGAGGAATACAGGAAAAATGAAAAGGGTTATCTCACACTGTAAGGCACAGAAACTAGTTTCCATGGAAAGAACAGAAACGCAAAGCACAACTTTGTAAACTAATTCACATTCGTGTCTCCTGTTCAATTATTATAACAGGAAAACTGAAAAGGGATATAACCCTAACCCTAACCCTAACCCTAACCCTAACCCTAACCCTAACGCTAACTTGTTCCTAACAGGAACAAGTTTCCAACGAAAGAACATAAACGCAAAGCACTACTTTGTAAACTAAATCACATGTGTGTCACTCACTCAATAAGGAACACAGGAAACCTGAAAAGTGATATATCTCACTGTACAGCAGAGGAACAAGTTTCCAAGGAAAGAACAGAAAAGCAAAGCACTACTTAGTAAACTAAATCACATGTGTGTCGCTCGCTCAATCAGAAATACAGGAAAACTGAAAAGTGTTATATCGCACTGTGCAGCACAGGAACAAGTTTCGAAAGAAAGAACAGAAAAGCAAAGCACTACTTTTAAACGGAATCACATGTGTTTCGCTTGCTCCATTAGGAATACAGGAAAACTGAAAAGTGTTATCTCGCACTGTACTGCACAGAAACAAGTTTCCATCGAAAGAACAGAAACGCAAATCACAACATTGTAAACTAATTCACATACATTTCGCCTGTTCAATTATTATAACAGTAAAACTGAAAAGAGATATAACCCTAACCCTAACTCTAACCCTAACCCGCTAACCCTAAACCTAATACTAACCCTAACACCTAACCTAACCCTAAGATTAACCCTAACCCCTAACCTTAACCCTAACCCAAACCTTAACCCTACCCTAACCCTAACCCTAACCCTAAACCTAACCCCTAACCCCAACTTGTTCCTAACAGGAAAAATTTCCAACGAAAGAACATAAATGCAAAGAACTACATTGTAAACTATATCACATGTGTGTCACTCGTTCAACTAGGAATACAGGAAAACTGAAAAGTAATATATCGCACTGTACCGCACAGGAACAAGTTTCCAATGAAAGAACAGAAGAGCAAAGCACTACTTTGTAAACTAATTCACATACGTGTCGCCTGTTCAATTATTATAACAGGAAAACTGAAAAGTGATATAATGCACTGTACACCACAGGAAAAAGTTTCCAACGAAAGAACAGAAGAGCATAGCACAACTTTTTAAACTAATTCACATCTCTGTCTCTCGCTCAATTAGGAATACAGGAAAACTGAAAAGTGATATATCACACCAAACAGCACAGGAACAAGTTTCCAAGGAAAGAACAGAAAAGCAAAGCACTACTTTTAAATGGAATCATATGTGTGTCCCTTGCTCCATTAGGAATACAAGAAAACTGAAAAGCATTATCTTGCACTGTACTGCACAGAAACAAGTTTCCATCGAAAGAACAGAAACACAAAGCACCACTTTGTAAACTAATTTTCATACGTGTCGCCCCTTCAATTATTATAACAGGAAACTGAAAAGTGATATATCGCACTGTACAGCACAGGAACAAGTTTCGAACGAAAGAAGAGAAAAGCAAAACAATACTTTGTAAACTAAATCATATGTGTGTTGCTCGCTCAATTAGGAATACAGCAAAACTGAAATGTGATATATCGAAATGTATGGCAAAGAAACAAGTTTTCATTGAAAGAACAGAAACGCAAAGCACAACTTTGTAAACTAATTCACATACATGTTGCCCGTTCAATTATTATAACAGGAAAACTGAAAAGTGATATAATTCACTGGACGGCACAGGAACAAGTTTCCAAAGAAAGAACAGAAAAGCAAAGCACTACATTTAAACGAAATCACATTTGTGTCGCTTGCTCCATTAGGAATACAGGAAAACTGAAAAGTGTTATCTCAAGACTGTACTGCACAGAAACAAGTTTCCATCGAAAGAACAGAAACGCAAAAGCACAACTTTGTAAACTAATTCACATACGTGTTGCCTGTTCAATTAGTATAACAGGAAAACTGAAAACTGATATAACCTTAACCTAACCGCCCTAACCCTAAGCCCCTAACCCTAACCCTAACCCTAACCCTAACCCTAACCCTAACCTAACCCTAACTCCTAACCGTAACACTAACCCTAACCCTATCCCTAACACTAACCCCCTTAACCGTAACACTAATCCTAACCCTAACCCTAACCCTAACCTAACCCTAACCCGTAACCCTAACCCTAACCCTAACCCTTACCCTACCCTAACGCTAACAGTAACCCTAACCCTAAAGCTAACTTGTTCCTAACAGGAACAACTTTCCAACAAAAGAACATAAACACAAAGCACTACTTTGTAAACTAAATTACATGTGTGCCACTCGCTCAATTAGGAATATAGGATAACTGAAAAGTTATATATCGCTCTGTACAGCACAGGAACAAGTTTCCAACGAAAGAACAGGAAAGCAAAGCACTACTTTTAAACGGAATCACATGTGTGTCGTTCGCTCAATTAGGAATACAGGAAAACTGAAAAGTGTTATCTCGCACTGTACGGCACAGAAAAGAGTTTCCATCGAAAGAACAGAAACGCAAAGAACAACTTTGTAAACTAATTCACAAACGTGTCGCCTGTTCAATAATTATAACAGGAAAACTGAAAAGTCATATATCGAACTGTAGAGCAGAGGTACACGTTTCCATCGAATGAACAGAAACACAAAGCACAACTTTGTAAACTAATTCACATATGTGTCACCTGTTCAATTATTATAACAGGAAAGCTGAAAAGTGATATTACCCTAACCATAACCCTAAGCCCCTAACCCTATCCCTAAACAGAAACCTAACCCTAACCCAACCCCCTAACACTAACCCTAACACTAACCCTCCCTAACCCTAACCCTAACCCTAACCCTAACCTTAACTTGTTCCTAACAGGAAGAAGTTTCCACGAAAGAATATAAAAACGCAAATCACTACTTTTTAAACTAAATCACATGTGCCACTCGCACAATTAGGAATACAGGAAAACTGAAAGGTGATATAACGACTGTACAGCACAGGATGAAGGTTCCAACGAAAGAACAGAAAAGCAAAGCACTACATTTAAACGGAATCACATGTGTGTCGCTTCGCTCAGTTAGGAATACAGGGAAACTGAAAAGTGTTATCTCAAGACTGTATGGCACAGAAACAAGTTTCCATCGAAAGAACAGAAACGCAAAGCACTACTTTGTAAACTAATTCACATTCGTGTCGCCTGTTCAATTATTATAACAGTAAAACTGAAAAGTGATATAACCCTAACACTGACCTTAAGCCCCTAAACCTACGCCTAACTCAAAACCCTAACCCTAACCCCTACCCTAACCCTAACCCTAACCCTACCCTAAACCTAAACCTAACCCTAACCTAAACATAACCCCAACCAAGTTTCAATGAAATAACATAAACGCAAAAAGCACTACTTTGTAAACTAAATCACATGTGTGCCACTCGCTCAATTAGGAATATAGGAAAACTGAAAAGTGATATAACGCACTGTACAGCACAGGAAAGTGTTTCGAATGAAAGAACATAAAAACAAAGCACTGGTTTACACGGAATCACATGTGTGTCGCTCGCTCAATTAGGAATACCAGAAAACTGAAAAGTGATATATCGAACTGTACAGCACAGGAACAAGTTTCCATCAAAATAACTGAAACGCAAAGCACAATTTTTTAAACTACTTCACATACGTTTCGCCCGTTCAATTATTATAACAGGAAAACAGAAAAGTGATATATCACACTGTACAGCACAGAAAAATGTTTCCATCAGAAGAACAGAAACACAAAGCACTACTTTGTAAACTAAATCACATGTGTGTTCCTGGCTCAATTAGGAATACAGGAAAACTGAAAAGCGATATATTGAAATGTGGAGCAAAGAAACAAGATTTCATCGAAAGAACAGAAACGCAAAGCACAACTTTGTAAACTAATTCACATACGTGTTGCCCATTCAATTATTATAACAGGAAAACTGAAAAGTGATATAACCCTAAACCTAACCCTAAGCCCCTAACCCTAACCCTAACCCTAACCCTAACCCTAACCCTAACTCTAACCCTAACCCTACCCTAACCCTAACCCTAACTCTAAACCTTACCCTAATACTAACCCTAACAATAACCTTAACTTGTTACTAACAGGAACAAGTATCCAACGAAAGAACATAAACCCATAGCACTATCTTGTAAACTAAATCACATGTGTGCCACTCGCTCAATTAGGAACACAGGAAAACTGAAAAGTGATATAACGCACTGTAAAGCACAGGATCAAGGTTCCAACGAAAGAACAGAAAAGCAAAGCACTACTTTTAAACGGAATCACATGTGTGTCGCTCGCTCAATTAGGAATACAGGGAAACTGAAAAGTGTTATCACGCACTGTATGGCACAGAAACAAGTTTCCATCGAAAGAACAGAAACGCAAAGCACTACTTTGTAAACTAATTCACATTCGTGTCGCCTGTTCAATTATTATAACAGTAAAACTGAAAAGTGATATAACCCTAACACTGACCTTAAGCCCTAAACCTACGCCTAACTCAAAACCTAACCCTAACTCCTAACCCTAACCCTAACCCTAACCCTACCTAAACCTAAACCTAACCCTAACCCTAAACATAACCCTAACCAAGTTTCAATGAAATAACATAAACATAAAGCACTACTTTGTAAACTAAATCACATGTGTGCCACTCGCTCAATTAGGAATATAGGAAACTGAAAAGTGATATAACGCGACTGTACAGCACAGGAAAGTGTTTGAATGAAAGAACATAAAAACAAAGCACTGGTTTACACGGAATCACATGTGTGTCGCCGCTCAATTAGGAATACCAGAAAACTGAAAAGTGATATATCGAACTGTACAGCACAGGAACAAGTTTCCATCAAAATAACTGAAACATAAAGCACAATTTTTAAACTACTTCACATACGTTTTTAGCCGTTCAATTATTATAACAGGAAAACAGAAAAGTGATATATCACACTGTACAGCACAGAAAAAATGTTTCCATCAGAAGAACAGAAACACAAAGCACTACTTTGTAAACTAAATCACATGTGTGTTCCTGGCTCAATTAGGAATACAGGAAAACTGAAAAGCGATATATTGAAATGTGGAGCAAAGAAACAAGATTTCATCGAAAGAACAGAAACATAAAGCACAACTTTGTAAACTAATTCACATAATGTTGCCCATTCAATTATTATAACAGGAAAACTGAAAGTGATATAACCCTAAACCTAACCCTAAGCCCCTAACCCTAACCTAACCCTAACCCTAACCCTAACCCTAACCCTAACTCTAACCCTAACCCTACCTAACCCTAACCCTAACTCTAAACCTTACCTAATACTAACCTAACAATAACCTTAACTTGTTACTAACAGGAACAAGTATCCAACGAAAGAACATAAACCCATAGCACTATCTTGTAAACTAAATCACATGTGTGCCACTCGCTCAATTAGGAACACAGGAAAACTGAAAAGTGATATAACGCACTGTAAAGCACAGGATCAAGGTTCCAACGAAAGAACAGAAAAGCAAAGCACTACTTTTAAACGGAATCACATGTGTGTCGCTCGCTCAATTAGGAATACAGGGAAACTGAAAAGTGTTATCACGCACTGTACGGCACAGAAACAAGTTTCCATCGAAGGAACAGAAACGCAAAGCACAACTCTGTAAACTAATTCACATACTTGTCGCCCGTTCAATTATTATAACAGGAAAACTGAAAAGTGATATATCAAACAGTACAGCACAGGAAGAAGTTTCCATCGAAGGAACAGAAAGGCAAAGCACAACTTTGTAAACTACTTCACATAATGTGTCGCCTGCTCAATTATTATAACAGGAAAACTGAAAAGAGATATATCACACTGTACAGCACAGGAACAAGTTTCCAACAGAAGAACTGAAACACAAAGCACTACTTTGTAAACTAAATCACATGTGTGTCGCTCGCTCAATTAGGAATACAAAAAATTGAAAAGCGATATATCGAAATGTTCGGCAAAGAAAGAAGTTTACAACGAAAGAACAGAAACACAAAGCACAAACTTTGTAAACTAATTCACATTCGTGTTGCCTGTTCAATTATTATAACAGGAAAAATGAAAATTGATACAACCCTAACCCTAAACCTAAGCCCCTAACCCGCTAACCCTAAACCTAATACTAACCCTAACCCTAAACCCTAATCATAACACTAACCCTAACTCTAACCGAACACTAAACCTAAACCTAACGCTAATCCTAACCCTAACTTGTTCCTAACAGGAGCAAGTTTCCAACCAAAGAACATAAACACAAAGCCCTACTTTGTAAACTAAATCACATGTGTGCCACTTGCTCAATTAGGAATACAGGAAAACTGAAAAGTGGTATAACGCACTGTACAGCATAGGAACAAGTTTGGAACAAAACAACAGAAAAGCAAAGCACTACTTTTAAACGGAATCACATGTTTGTCGCTTGCTCAATTAGGAATACAGGAAAACTGAAAACTGTTATCTTGCACTGTACTGCACAGAAAATATTTTCCATCGAATGAAGAGAAACGCAAAGCACAACTTTGTAAACTAATTCACATACGTGCCGCCCGTTCAGTTATTATAACAGGAAAACTAAAAAGTGATATAACCCTAAACATAACCCTAAGCCTAACCCTAACCCTAACAAGAACCCTAACCCCCAACAATAACCCTAACCCTAACCCTAACCCTAACTTGTTCCAAACAGGAACAAGTTTCCAATGAAAGAACATAAACGCAAAGCACTACTTTGTAAACTAAATCACATGTGTGCTCCTCGCTCAATTAGGAATACAGGAAAACTGAAAATCATATAACACACTGTACAGCACAGGAACACGTTTTGAACGAAAGAACAGAAAAGCAAAGCACTACTTTTAAACGGAATCACATGTGTGTTGCTCGCTCAATTAGGAATATAGAAAAACTGAAAAGTGTTATCTCAAGACTATTCGCACAGAAAAACAAGTTTCCATCGAAAGAAGAGAAACGCAATGCACAACTTTGTATTCTAATTCACATACGTGTCGCCCGTACATTTATTATAACAGGAAAACTGAAAAGCGATAAATAGAAATGTACGGCAAAGAAACAAGTTTTCATCGAAAGAACAGAAACGCAAAGCACAACTTTGTAAACTAATTCACATACATGTTGCGTGTTCAGTTATTCTAACAGGAAAACTGAAAAGTGATATATCACACTGTACAGCACAGAAACAAGTTTCCAACAGAAGAACAGAAATGTAAAGCAATACTTTGTTAAATAAATCACACGTGTGTCACTTGCTCAATTAGGAATACAGGAAAACTGAGAAGCGATATATCGAAATGTATGGCAAAGAAACAATTTTTCATCGAAACAACAGAAATGCAAAGCACAACTTTGTAAACTAATTCACATTCGTGTCGCCTGTTCAATTATTATAACAGGAAAAGTGAAAAGTGATATAACCCTAACCCCCTACACTAACACTAACCCTAACCCTAAGCCCCTAACCCTAACACTAGCCCTAACCCTAACCCTAACCCTAACCCTAACCTAACCCTAACCCTAACCCTAACCCTAACTTGTTCCTAACAAGAACAAGTTTCCACCGAAAGAACATAAACGCAAAGCACTACTTTGTAAACTAAATCACATGTGTGCACTCGCTCAATTAGGAATACAGGAAAACTGAAAAGAGATATAACGCACTGTACAGCACAAGAACAAGTTTTGGAATAAAGAACAGAAAAAAAAAGCACTAATTTTAAACGGAATCACATGTGTGTAGCTCGCGCAATTAGGAATACAGGAAACTGAAAAGTGTTATCTCGCACTGTACAGCACAGAACCAAATTTCCAACAGAAGAACAGAAACACAAAGCACTACTTTGTGAACTAAATCCCATGTGTGTCGCTCACTCAATTAGGAATACAGGGAAACTAAAAAGCAATAAATCGAAATGTACGGCAAAGAAACAATTTTTCATCGAAAGAACAGAAACGGAAAGCACAACTTTGTAAACTAATTCACATTCGTGTTGCCTGTTCAATTATTATAACAGGAAAACTGAAATGTGATATAAACCTCACCCTAACCCTAAGCCCCTAACCCTAACCATAACCCTAACCCTTAACCTAACCCTAACCAAACCCTGAGTGCCTAAGCCTAACCTAAACCTAACCCTAACCCTAACCCTAACCTAACACTAACTTGTTCCTAAAAGGAACAAATTTCCTTCGAAAGAACAGAAACGCAAAGCACAACTTTGTAAACTAATTCACATACGTGTTGTCCGTTCTTTTATTATAACAGGAAAAGTGAAAAGTGATATATCGCACTGTGCAGCAGAGAATCAAGTTTCCAACAGAAGAACAGAAACGCAAAGCAGTACTTTGTAACATAAATCACAAGTGTGTCGCTTGCTCTATTAGGAATACAGGAAAACTGAAAAGCGATATATCGAAATGTATGGCAAAGAAACAACTTTTCATTGAAAGAACAGAAACGCAAAGCACAACTTTGTAAACTAATTCACATTCGTGTAGCCTGTTCAATTATTATAACAGGAAAACTGAAAAGTGCTATAACCCTAACCCTAAACCTAAGCCCCTAACCTAAGCCTAACCTAAACCTAACCCTAAACCTAAACCTAACCCTAAGCCCCAACCCAAAGCCCTAACCTCTAACCCTAACCCTAACCCTAACCTAACCCTAACGTGTTCCAAGAATAAGTTTCCAATGAAAGAACATAAAAGAAAAGCACTACTTTGTAAACTAAATCACATGTGTGTCACTAGCTCATTTAGGAATACAGGAAAACTGATAAGTGATATATCGCACTCTACAGCAGAGGAACAAGTTTCGAACGAAAGAACAGAAAAGAAAGCACTACTTTTAAATGGAATCACATGTGTGTCGCTTGCTCAATTAGTAATACAGGGAAACTGAAAAGTGTTATCTCGCACTTTACAGCACAAAAACAAGTTTCCATCGAAAGTACAGAAACACAAAACAAAACTTTGTAAACTAATTCACCTTCGTGTTGCCAGTTCAATTATTATTGCAGGAAAACTGAAATGTGATATAACCCTAACCCTAACCATAACCTAACACTAACCCTACCCCCCTAACACTAACCCTAACCCTAACCTAACCCTACCCTAACCTAACCCTAACCTAAACGTGACTTGTTCCTACAAAGTACTACTTTGTAAATAAAATTACATGTGTGTTGCTCGCTCAATTAGGAATACAGGAAAACTGAAAAGTGATATATCGCGCACTGTACAGCAGAGGAACAGGTTTACATGCGAAAAGAACAGAAAATCAAAGGACTACATTGTAAACTAAATCACATGTGTGTTGCTTGCTCAGTTAGGAATACAGCAAAACTGAAAAGTGATATATCGAATTGTACGGCAAAGAAACAAGTTTTCATCGAAAGAAAAGAAACACAAAGCACAACTTTGTAAACTAATTCACATACGTGTTGCCCGTTCTATTATTATAACAAGAAAACTGAAAGGTGATATAATGCACTGGACAGCACAGGAACAAGTTTCCAATGAAAGAAGAGAAAAGCAAAGCACTACTTAGTAAACTAAATCACATGTGTGTCGCTCACTCAATTAGGAATACAGGAAAACTGAAAAGTGTTATTTCGCACTGTACAGCACAGGAACAAGTTTCCATCCAAAGAACAGAAACGCAAGCACAACATTGTAAACTAATTCACATACATGTCGCCTGTTCAGTTATTATAACAGGAAAACTGAAAAGTGATATAACCTAACCATAACCCTAACCCTGTAACCTAACCTTAACCATAAACCATAACCCTAACCCTAACCCGTAACCTAACCTAACCCTAACCTATTCTAACCTAACACTAAACCCGAACGCTAACCTAAACCTAACTTGTTCCCAAACAGAACAAGTTTCCAACAAAAGAATATAAACGCAAAGCACTACTTTGTAAACTAAATCACATGTGTGTCACTTTCGCTCAATTAGGAATACAGGAAAACTGAAAAGTGATATATCACACTGTACAGCACAAAAACAAGTTTCCAACAGAAGAACAGAAACGTTAGCACTATTTAAGTAAACTAAGTCACATGTGTGTTGCTAGCTCAATCAGGAATACAGGAAAACTGAAAAGTGATATATCGCAGTGTACAGCACAGGAAGAAGTTTCCAGCGAAAGAACAGAAAAGCAAAGCACTACTTTTAAATGGAATCACATGTGTGTTGCTTGCTCCACTAGGAATAAAGGAAAACTGAAAAGTGTTATCTCACACTTTAATGCACAGAAACAAGTTTCCATCGAAAGAACAGAAACGCAAAGCACTACTTTGTAAACTAAATCACATGTGTATCACTTGCTCAATGAGGAATACAGGAAAACTGAAAAGTGATATATCGTGTTGTACAGCAAAGGAACAAGTTTTGAACGAAAAAACAGAAAAGCAAAGCACTACATTTAAACAGAATCACATTTGTGTCGCTCGCTCAATTAGGAATACAAGAAAACTGAAAAGTGTCATCTCGCACTGTATGGCACAAAAGCACAGAAACAAGTTTCCATGGAAAGAACACGAAAAAGAACACACGAAAGCTGGTGACAGCTGAAGATGATCTTTCAACAGATACACCTGCTACCACTTGAAGAGTCAAGGGCGGCGAGGATGACCACTAATTCTACTCGAGTGGATTCATCGCCCAAAGATGGCTTATTACCCTTGGTTTCTTCTGCCTTTTCTTACTTTAAGATTGGGTGGCGGTTGGAATGTTTGGTGCAGCACTATGTTGTGGCTTAGTGTTTTTACTCTGGTTGTTCTGTAAACTCAATACCCAAAATAAATGTGACTAGGTCACGATCGCGCAAACACTTGTGGCCTTGAAACAAGGATCATCTCCCAAAATTTGTTACCCATGTTAAAAAATTAAAACAGACTGTGACACTCAGTCGATGCACCTCAGGGTTTTACCCATTGCCCTGAGTCGATGAGTGATCCAAGTCAATGTTGCCTTTGCCTATCGCGGCTATGGTACCTAGATAGGAGGATGACAGCCCTTGCACTCCTGGAATTTTATTCCATTGCACGGGAATGGGTGTCACCTCCTTTTAATCTTCTCCTTAGCCCCTGCACCCAGAGGACTTGTCTCCATTGCACCTGGTGGGGTAAGGAAGTAATCTAAAGCTCTTGATCGCTTACTCCCCAAAGAAGGATCTCGCTTGATCGAGCTTAGGGCTCTCTTGTGGCACGCTTATAGGCTTTAAGGCAGTTTTCATTTTGCCCTCAAAACTGTAAAAAAAAAAAAAAAACCTCCAGTACGCATGCACAGGTTGCGCGGTGTGCATAAACACGCTAAGCACGCTGGGCCCGAGTCATCAAGCGGGGTAAAGAGTGAGCAGCCAATCAGGGTATTGACACGTCACTTAGGTGCGACCAGGTTTTATATAAACAGCGCCACTTCTGGGCCCTGGTGCTCTCCTCCTCTGCTCTTCCACCTCTCCCCACCCGGGCTTGCCCGCCCTGACCTCGCCAGCGGGAGGCTTCGGTGTCCTTCGCCAATGTGAGCACCTCCTGAGCCCATGAGGTGTCCGGGGCCCGCTCTCTCTCCTCTTTTCATCGATTGACTGTAATAAAGGCTTGTTGGAAGGACCATTGTGCCCAGCGTGAGTTTCTGCTGGCGAGAGGAATAACGCGCGGCTTCCAACACCTGACAGATCTGGCCCTGACCTGACAGCCCTGGCCTGGCCCTGACAGCCCTGGCCCTGGCCCTGATAGCCCTGGCCTGACTCTGAGAGCCCTGGCCCTGACAGCCCTGGCTGTGGCCCTGATAGCCCTGACGGCCCTGGCCCTGGCCCCACAGCCCTGTTCCTGGCCCTACGCTGACCCTGGCCCTGACCCTTGACCTAACCCTTGACCCCCTAACCCTAACCCTAACCCTAACCCTAACCTAGCCCTGGCCCCCCTAGCCCCAGCCTGCAAGCCCACCCCCTTGCCCTAGCACCTAGCCCTAACCCTAGCCCCTAGCCCTAGCCTCCTGGCCCCTAGCCCCTAGCCCCCTATCCCTAGTCCCCTAGTCCTAGCCCCTAGTCCTAGCCCCTAGCACTAGCCCCATAGCCCCAGCCCTAGCCCCTAGCCTAGTCCTAGTCCTAACCCCAGCCCCAGCCCACTGGCCCCCAGCCCCAGCCCTAGCCCCCAGCCCCCTAGCCCCAGCCATAGCCTCCTAGCCTCCTAGCGCTAGCCCTAGCACCTAGAAACCTAGCTCCAGCCCTAGCCTGCAGCCCCAGCCCCAGCCCAAGCCCTAGCGTTAGCCCTAGCCCTAACCCTAACCCTGACCTGATCCTGACCCTGACCCGGACCTAACAGTAACCCTAACCCTGACAGCCCTGGCTGACACTGACAGCCCTGGCCTGGCCCTGAAAGCCCTGGCCGTGGCCCTGATAGCCCTGACGGCCCTGGCCCTGGCAGCCCTTATGCCCTGGCCCTGGCCCTTGACCCTTGACCCTAACCTTGACCCCTACCCCCAACTAACCCTAATCCCTAACCCCTAACCCTAACCCTAACCGTGACAACCCTGGCCCTGACCCTGACAGCCCTGGCCTGGACCTGACAGCCCTGGCCCTGGCCCTGGCAGCACTGGTCCTGGCCCTGGCAGCCTGGCCCAGGCCCTGGAGACCCTGGTCCTGGCCTGACCCTTGACCCTAACCCTTGACCCGATAACCTAAACCTAACCCCTAATCCTAACCCCTAGCCTAGCCCCAGAGTCCTGGCCGGAAAGCCCAACCCCATGCCATATCCGCCTGGCCCTAAACCTGGCCCCTGGCCCTAGCCTCCTGGCCCCTAGCCCCCCTGGCCCCCCTGCCCCTCCAGACCTGGCCCCCTGGTCCCTAGCCCTAGTCCTAGCCCCCCAGCCCCAGCCCCCCTAGCCCTTGCCCTAGCCCCCCCAGCCCTAGCCTTAGCCCTAGCCCCAGCCCCAGCCCCCTAGCCCCTAGCCTCAGCCAGAGCCCTATCCCCCCAGCCCTATCCCCCATAGCCCCAGCCTAGCCCTGGGCCCCTAGTCCCCCAGCCACCTGGCCCTACCCTCCTCGCCCCTAGCCTAGTCCTGGGCCTGGCCACAGCCCTAGCCCCCCTGCCCCTATCCCTAGCCCCTAGCCCCCAGCCCTAGCCTTAACCCTCTAGCCCCTAGCTCCAGCCCACAGCCTCCAGCCCCAGCCCCAGCCCCAGTCCTAGCCCCAGCCTAGCCTAACCCTAAACCTGACCCTGACCCTAACACTAACCCTAACCCTAACCTAAACCTAAACCATAAACCCTAAACCATAAACCCTAACCTAACCCACCCTAACCCTAACCCTAACCCTGACCCTGACCTGACCCTGACCCTGAACCTGACCCCTAACCCTAACACTAAACCTAAACCATAAAACATAAACCATAAACCATAAACCCTAACCTAACCTAACCCTAACCCTAAACCTAAACCTAACCCCTAACCCTCTCTAACCCTAACCATAAACCTCTAACCCTAACCCTGAACCCTCTAACCCCAACCCTAACCCCTAACACCTCACTCTAACCCTAACCCTAACCTAACCGTAACCTAACATTAATTCAAATTTAGAATTGGCTAAGAGTTTCATAAAGTTTTCATGATACAGCTGAGAAATTAAGGCTCCTCGATTTGACATAACTAGAAAAGAAGCTAGAGATATTGTTACCCAATGTCAAAATTGTTGTCAGTTCTTACCTATGCCTCATGTTGGATCAATCCCAGAGGAATCCGTCCACTACAAGTGTGGCAGATGGATGTTACTCACATTTCATTTTTGGTAAACTTCAATATTTGCATGTTTCTGTTGATACTTGCTCTGGAGTTGTGTTTGCTTCTCCCTGACTGGAGAAAAGGCAGCCCATGTTATTCAACATTGCCTAGAGGCATGGAGTGCCTGGGGGAAAGCCCAAAATTCTAAAAAACTGCCAATGGGCCGCCCTATACTTCTCAAAAATTTGGACAGTTTTGTCATCCAATAAA